>WNWK01003046.1:0-182681 GCA_009830355.1 Cherax destructor
GGTGAACCAAGGACTCGTTCTGGTCTTCCCATTACTTCTGTTTCCCTTGGGGACAAACCTCTCCTCTGCCTCTTTGCATTTGGTGACTAGGAAAAGGTAGTTTATTAGTTGAGTCATACATATTCTAGGTTTTGTCCAAATAAGGAAGGATAGTTACAGTTTCTTGGGTCACAAGTCCTTCGGTAGTATTAATCCCCGCCCTTCCCGAAGTGGTTTCCGCTGATAATGCCAGTACTGTAATCTTCAGATAATTCACCTTGCCTTATCTGTCTCATTACCTCCCATTGCCATGACCTGACTTCTGGGACTGTAATGGTACGAGGTACAGCCTTCGTGATAAGAGACATTTGCGATTATATGGAACTTTTTTGGATGACGTTTCATCCACATATTGTGCTTGATTGGGTAGATGGATTGTAAATTGATAAGGCCCTCTGTGTGGGCGAAACGCCGTCAATAAAGGTGCAATATAGCTGTATTTGTGTTCTTATTTCTACCCTAACTCACTACTTGATAATGGTCCAGGATAGACTGAAACATTTTGGTTTTTCATTTTAATTAAATTATGGGTCTGTATATTGTTAAGGTCGGTATTGTGATTCATTCTTCATATTGCCCGAAGGTAAACGCCTTATTCTTTGTAATTTAATGTTTAGCGCTTAATGTATCCAGACGTCTTAAAAACTGACATTTTCCTCGAGAGTGCTACAGAAGTGAGATGCAAACTCACATCTGTAGGACCTAGGTTCGATCCTCGAATGATTGGAAACGTTGGGCATCTTTTGTCCATATTCACTGAATTCATTAATTTTATCGCATTCCAGCACACAATGACGCAAAGGTGTGACAGTTGTCTATCTGGCAAAGTTTACTTTTGGTTATGTTTACATCAGCTGGTGACACGTAACCTCCTAGCCGGAGCCGGGTGGTAGTGACACCCAAGAATCTGCTACATTTACCTGGAGAGGGTTTCGGGGGTCAACGCCCCCGCGGCTCGGTCTGAGACCAGGCCTCATGGTGGATCAGGGTCTGATCAACCAGGCTGTTACTGCTGGCCGCACGCAAACTGACGTACGAACCACAGCCTGGTTGGTCAGGTACTGACTTTAGGTGCTTCTCCAGTGCCTTCCTGTGGAACCCCACTCGTCACAGACGCCCACGCTGACACCTCGCCACGTACCATAACTCTGCTGTCTTCCTGAGAGATGTCAGCGATGGCACGGGATGTGCCGGGCTCACGGGAGCTTCCACTGCAGGGGCGGCGCCGTGGAGTTCGACTGCGGGGCGGCTGTCAGGTGTGCCATGGACAGTGTGCATTTGGTTCCTCGGGCTGCAGCATTCGTGCGCACGGTGGATGTCTGAGCGCCTGGAGGGCTCCAGGTGGGAGCAGCCAGCGGCCCCTCCTGGCGGACGGGGGGGGCCTGGGATCTGCAATCAAACTGGCGTCCACCGGGACGTTGGCGCGTCCCCGGGGCAGCTCTCCCTCGGGCTGCTAGCGGATTCGCTGACCTATTGGACCTCTTAGGGAGGGTCGACGGTGCTCCTGCAAGCAGCAGATCCTGGCGTGGCCTGTTGCTGTTTGCAGTGGCTGTCTGGCTGTCCTGCCGAAGAGGGACAGGCACCTAGCAACATTTGTTGGGGCAATGGATGCATTCCCTAGAATGTTTGTGAACTGCTCATTACTCTGTAATTTGTTCATAATTGTACCCATGTATGGACATGTTTATGATTCATTACCTTTGTAACTGTCATGATTGTGACCAGCTCTACCTGGAGCTCATTACCTTTGTAACTTGTCATGATTGTGACCAGTCTAGTTCATTACTGCTGTAACTTGTTCAGCTATCAAAACTTTGGAGTCCAGTCTCTGGACCAATTATGTACCTCTGTAATCTTTTGACTACCGCCCACAGGATGGGTATGGGGTGCATAATAAAGATATTAAACTAAACTCCAGTGCCTTCTTGAAGACAGCCACGGGTCTATTGGTAATATAAACACAAGTTTTCAATACTTTTAAATTTTATTTTTTGCAGTTGTATTAGTTTTAAAATTCTCTACGGTCATGTAAGGATAAAAAGTTTTATAAGATAGTCCAATTTGATTAAAACCCAACAATTTTAAGTTTTAAGAAAAAAAATATTTCTTGCATTGACAGATTTACCATCACTCAAACTGAATGGGTATTCTCCGGGCCATAAGATACTTCAGTCATTAAATGTTAAAAGTCATTCAGAAAAAGGAAGACTCGTATATTTTGAACGTGATGATTAAACGGGAATAAAAAAAACGCTCATTATTACACAAAATGGTCAGATCTGCATCTACCCATTTGAATGTCACTCTCCGCCATCACTGAATTAGGAGGCGTCTATTTTGAACGCTTGAAGCTACGCCATTCAGGGTTTTGGACCCTTCAAGGGAGGTTCCTTGACGCTAATGAGGGGCACGATCTAGGAAATTGGATATGTACTCCGGTTCCCTGAATTGAGCCTGAATACCTTCCATTCCCCACCCCACATTCGCTCTATAATCCCACGGGTTTAGCGCTCCCCCATGATTATAATAATCAGGGTTTTGGAAGTTGTCTGAATCGTTCCAGGATGCTGGGAACGAGGTCAATAACTTTAGTCATAGGGCACATGCATATACAAATTATTTCTAGAATCTGGTCGTCGCTACTGTACACAAGCATTTCAAATTTGAATTCGATAGGATGATGGGTTCTTGAGTTTTGAGTGAAAGAATATTAGAAAACTGGAGGAAGAAAAAATTCAGACAAGAACTTAAGTGCTTGTCAGAGACAGGGATGGAGCGATACCAATTTTTACAATAATACTAATAATAATAAAAATAAAATAAAAATACTTTATTGAGACATTGTACAATTATATATAGTAGACCTAGTTATGCATAGTTATTACATAGTTATTACTTAGTTATTAATGAGATGTACATGCCAAAAGCCCCTAATATGCTGTGCATTGCGGGCATTCTTAGGACTACTTAATTCTAGACTACATGGTAAAAAGTTATGGTTGATAATTTATAAAATAAGTAAAGTTGCATATCTGAGTTATAAAGTTTGAATATAAGTTGAACATATCAATTAATTGTAGCAATGCAACTAATTGAGTGAGATAACAATTTAAAACAATTAATTGCATTGCAATTAGTTTACGTGGTCATTATAATGTAAGTGTTGTGGAAATAATTAGCTAAGTATGTAATATTCATAACAGGTTTTACATTCAATTGATTAGTCAGGTTTTTACGTTAAGTGATTATTCTAATAATATAATCTTTATTTCTACAAGTACATGATACAACTTATACACACCAAGCTGACATCGGTGACATTATATACAAAGCCCCTTCTTATGCAGAGTATTTCGGGTAAATTTAATTAATTTTGTCCCCAAGATGCTACCCACACCAGTCGGTAACACCCAGGTGCCTATTTATTGTTAGGTGAACAAGGACAGCAGGTATCTTAAGGAAACACCCAATGTTTCCACCCGTACCGTGAATCGAACCAAGGACCTGAGTGCGTTTCTAACCGAGCTACGGGACACCATTTTGCCGATACTGATGCTCTATTTTTGACCGATACCGATACCATCAAAATTTGCTAAAACCCACAGATACCGGCACCGATATCGTTACCGATACACCAAATTGTTCAATACCAATAGTCAGTTTTAGGCCGATACCAATACCATCAAAATTGGCCGATACCCACCGATACCGCTGCTTTGGTACACCCATGGCTAGAGAATATACCAATGACGGGATGGGAGGGGTGAGAAAGGTTAAAAATAAGATGAATTGGAAATCGAAAATGAAGGAGATAAGAGAAGAAATATCACCCTCCCACCTCCCCACCATACTCTTCCTCTCCTACCCCATCCCTCCTAAACATCCAACTCTCTTATTCCCTCCATCTCATCCCTCCACCCGGAAAACGTACAAAGGAGGATGACAAAATTGATCCCATGATCAGAAATCTTCCCTATGAGGATAGACTGAGGTTCCTGAATCTGCACTCTAGAAAGGCGTAGAGTTAGGGGAGATATGATTGAGGTGTATAAATGGAAAACAGGAATTAATAAAGGGGATGTAAATAACGTGCTGAAAAATATCTAGCATAGACAAGACTCGCACCAATGGTTTTAAGTTGGAAAATTTCAGATTCAGGAAGGATATAGGAAAGTACTGGTTTGGTAATACAGTTGTGAATGAGTGGAACAAACTCCCGAGTACCGTCATAGAAGCTAAGACGTTATGTAATTATAAAAATAGGTTGGATAAATACATGGGTGGGTGTGAGTTGGACCTGACTAACTTGTGCTACTAGGTCAGATGCCGTGCTCCTCCCTTAAGTGAATGTGACTGACCTGACTAGGTTAAGGCATTGGCTTAAGCCGGTGGAAGAAATGGACCTGCCTCGCATGGGCCAGTAGGCCTGCTGCAGAGTTCCTTCTTTCTTATGTTCTTATGAACCTTTCTTCAACCCTGCACCATACTCCCTTTCTTTTTCCCGCACCCTACCCCTTCCCTCATACCATCCAACTCACCCCATCCCTCATGTCCTCCATCTCACCCCCACTCCCTCATCCCTCCATTCTCTTTCCTTCTTCATCCCTCCACCACACATCCTTCCTCATTCCCTCCATGTCACTTCCTCCCTTATTTCTCCTTCACACTTCCCCTCCCTCATCCAGTCCCTCTTCCTTTCTGCACACCCCTCCATCATCCCTACACCAAACCCTCTCCTGCATCCCCTCTATCCCATTCCCCCTCCCTCATCCCCTCCGCTCTTTCACCGGGACAACAGCGGGGATATGAACTTTAAACTAAAAACAGCAGAATGTATGACAACTGTGATCACGTGTTCATTCTCGACACCTCCACCTCCTGACTCACATGGGTGAGGGAGGGAGGGAGAGGATCCACCTCCACCACCTGACTCACATGGTTGGGGGAGGGAGGGAGAGGATCCATCTCCACCACCTGACTCACATGGTTAAGGAAGACAAAGGAGAGGATCCGCCTCCACCACCTGACTCACATGGGTGGAATTAAGTAAGTTAATTCAGGTATACACAAATACATTTACATACGTGGAGGGGAATTCAGCACTGAACTTGCACTCTAGAAAGATGTATAATTAAAGAAGATATGACTGAAGTGTACACGTGGAAAACAGGAACAAATAAAGGGTTCAAGAAATCTTAGTAACACGATTCAAATATGTGTTGAATCCATAGCAAGCGAGGTTTAGGACTCATTTGTAAGGTAACTGCGACATTTTATTGTGGCAACGTTTCGCTCTCCAAGAGCTTTGTCAAGCCGTTACAAACAATACATGGACACAGAGAGGTATATATAGGTTCAGAGTGAGGTGCTTGCACCCAGTATCTTGGTATATGGATTGACAGCCGACTCTCCTTCCGCAAGCAGGCAGAGTATGTCAGGGAGCGTGCCATGCAACGTGTCACGGCCATGCGTGCCATGGCCAATCCTAGGACTGGTGCCAGCCACGATATTCTCCGGATGTTCTACGTGCAGGCGGTGCGCTCGCTAGTCGACTATGGTGCAATCACCCTGGCCCATGCTCATCCCTCATGCCTCAAGCGCCTCAGCGTTGTACAAAATGCTGCGGCTCGGCGGGTCATGCTGGGGGCCCCGGGCTGGACCAACACAGTGACTCTGAACAGAGAGGCCCAACTGCAGCCCCTAAGTGACAGGATCGCCCTTGTTGCTGCCAGGAGGTGGGCCAAATTTGTCCAGCTACCGGGCGGTGAGCGCCTGCTGAGAGACCTCCTTGACCGTCAGCGAGGCGACTTCGCAGGGGGCCGTGTCCGACTATGGTTGTGGTCGGCTGCGGAAGTGACAAAGGAGCTCCTGCCCATGCCGCTCCTCGAGGACAAGGGATGCGACCGGCCAGTCGATGGGTACACCGTGCCACCGCCATGGGCACCAGAACCTGTCGTAATCCACCTTGCAAACCTGCCAGCCAGCAAGCGTCACTGTCCACAGCGCGTGCTGCAGCGGTGGGCAGCTGCAAGCATTGCTGCAGCGGAGTATCCCGGGTGTGCAGTGTACTACACTGATGGATCAAGAGACCCCGAGGCCGGCCGCACGGGTTCCGGGATATATCACTCCTCCCTAACGGCCGGCTAGCGCCTCCCAGACCACTGCAGCATCCTACAGGCAGAACTCCACGCCATCCAGAGGGCCATCCAACATGCGCTCCTGGAACACCACCAACCTCCAGTCATCCACGTCGACTCCAGGGCGGCGATACAGGCCATCATGCATAGGGAGCCCAAGGATAACATCCGGCTCCTCACCGCCATCAGAAGAGACCTACACTCACTTGACGAGCAGGGCCGGCAAGCAACAATCAATTGGATACCAAGCCACATCGACCTTGCTGGGAATGATGCGGCGGATGGGGCGGCTAAGTCTGCCACACTTGCGGCCCAACCTGCGACTACAATTGCCATTAGCCGCAGGCAGGTGCACCTGGGGGCAGCTTCGGCAGCCAGACGCCCACTACCAGCACCATACATATTCGATCGTCATTTCCAGATGTTGGAACGTGTGAGAGGGGTCGCAGCCACGTTGAGACGGGCTCGCAGTCCCCTTATGAAAGGGTTCACCGCTCCCTTTTGCTGTTCGCATCTGGTTGGAGATAATTTCTCTACACTTGTGTCTTCTTACCTAACATATTGTCGATAATTTTACAAACATTATTACAATAAGACTCGTTTGTTATGGGTTCAAGCTCGACCCGCTTCGTGATTTGTAAATAAAGGGGATGTGAACAGCGTGTTGAAAATATGTAACCAAGACAGGACTCGTAATAATGGATTCAAGTTGGACATTTTTTAGTAAGGATAGAGGGAGGAACAGTTTTGGTAATTAAGTTGAGGGTGTGAGTTGTACCTGCCTACCATGGTCCTGCTAATATGGTAGCAGTATTGGTCTATAATACCGACAAGTTGATGAATAAGACACGTGTACAGCACCTGGGTATCTGTATTCTGAAAACTTCTCCAATTTCAACACCTTCAGATAACTTCTGTTTGAAGTGATAAAGCCATTGGTTGGCGAAACGTCTGCAGAATATAGAGACCTAGGAATTGCACATGCATTTCATTCATCATGTGCCAGTAGGCCTGCTGCTATGTTCCTTCATTCTTGTGTTCTTGTGAGTGTAACAAGAGAGAGCTACCATTTTTCACCTTTGTTTAGCCCTATTAAGTCTTTCTAAAGTATTTACTCGAGTGACACTACTCGGCATCTTGTGCCACTCCTCTACAACTCTACATATCTCCAAAATAATGCTTACCTATATCTTTATTACTATATATTTGCCCAATTCGAATTTATTGAGTCAGGTTCTTCCTCGTATCATTTTTATTTGCAATTTGTGGATTTCGTGTGATCTGTTCTACCCACAGTACTTTAATTTTTATTTTTCATGGTAAAACTGTACAATAACAAGAGTGCTGTGGCTTAGCTGGTAGCGTCCTCATCTCGCACACTGAGGGACCTGGGATCTCTTCCCTGCACGGGTGAAACGTTGGACATGTTTCCTTGTCTGCCGCCCCTATTCGCCTACCAGTAAGTAGGTACCAGGGTGTTAGTCGACTGTTGTGGGTCGCATCCTGGGGAAAGAAGATTAAAGGACCCCAGTGGAAATAAAACACAGATGACGCACGAACTTTATTGGGTTATCCTGGGTGGTTAACCCTCCTGGTTAAAAATCCCAACAAAATCTTATCTTAACACCACCTATAATGTGACCCATATTATAGTCCAATGTTTTCATGAGAGAATAATAATGAAGCCATGAAAAATAAAAAATATAAGAGACAGAAAAGAGAAGGTTAATAAAGTGAAGGAAGAATGAAAAAAAATAGACGAAAGTAAGCGAGAGAAATAAAAATATACGGGGAAGCGGAGAATGAAAAGAATAAGATAATATACACACAGTAGATGTGTAATCACATGCAAGTCACACTAATCTCTTCGCTGTGCTCACCTCAAATCAACATAAAGAAATTGAACCTTTTATTAATATTTTGTTTACTGAAAGTGCGCGCGAGAATCTGCCAAAAACTTTCTATATAGGTCAGGTGAGTGCCAGATCTGCCTTTTCCAACCATCGTAAACATAAGAGAACCAGTGCCAAATAGTTTGCTGGCCGCACGTGCCTTCCCATAATGCCTCACTGTAAACATTAATCATCTCTACCTGGGGTATACCTAGAGGGTATTCCGGGGTCTACGCCCCGCTCCATGACCGGACCTTGCAGTAGATCAGGGCCTGATCAACCAGGCTGTTACTGCTGGCCACACGCAATCCAGCGTACTAACCGCAGCCCGGCTGATTAGGTACTGACTTTAGGTATCTTTCCAGCTCCCTCTTGAAGACACCTAGGTATGCTGCTAGGCATGCTGGGAGGCAATTGAACAGTCTTGGGCCCTTGACACTTAGTGTACTCATGGCATCTCTGGTTTTCAGTGGGATGTTACACCGCCTGTCGAGTCTTTAGCTTTCTTAGGGAGTGATTCCCGTGTGCAGATTTGGGATTACTCCCTCTTGGATTTTCAAGGTGTAAAATTTGATGTATCTTTCTCACCTGTATCCCAAGGAGTACAGGTCAAGGGACTTCAACTGTTCCCAGTAACTGAGGTGATTTATTGTACTTATACGCGCGGTGAAAGTTGTCTGTGTATTATCCAGGTCTGGAATTTCGCCTGCCTTAAAATGGGCCGTTAGTGTACAGCAGTACTCCAGCCTAGAGACAAAAAAAAGTGATTTGAAGAGAATCGTAATAGGTTTTGTATCCCTAGTTTTGAAGGTTCTCATTACCCATCCTATCATTTCCTAGAAAATGTGACATTCTTGTGACATTGTTGTGATCTTTTGCTCTATTGTGTGGTTAGAATTTGTTTTATACCCCAATCCAATTTTTATATCCTCGAGTTTTCCGTAGCGCAGTAATTGAAATTTGTCCTCAGTGAACTACATATTTTTTTCTGAGGCCCGGTTAATGTCCGATTGGAGATTTGCAGTGGATGACAGTCATACAAATTCTGGTATCGTCAGCAAAGGAAGACACGGTGCTGTGGCTTATATCTTTATGTCAGATATGTGGATGAGGAAACGGATGGGAACTTTTCACTGTAGCCGCCTCTGTTTACTAGTACTCTTTGTGTTCTATTGGTTAGAAATTAAAAGAACTATCTACGCACTTTTCCTGTTATTCCTTTATCACGCATTTTGTGTGCTATTACACCATGATCGCGCTTATCGAAGGTCTTTGCAAAGTCTGTGTATACTATATCTGCTTTTTGTTCGTCCTCCAGTGCATCCAAGACCATGTCATAGTGGTCCAGTAGTTGTGAGAGGCAGGATCAACCTGCTCTAAACCCATGCTGCCCTGGGTTGTGCAATTATTGGGTATCCAAGTGGTTGGCGATCTTGCTTCTTAGAATCCTTTCAAAGATTTTTGAGATGTGAGACGTTAGTGTTGTCGGTCTGTAAATCTGCAATTTCTTTACTGCCACCTTTGGGAAGTGGGGCTATATCCGTTGTTTTTAGTGGCTGTGGGATGACCTCCGTGTCTAGGCTCCCTCTTCATAGAATATTTAAGGCACGTGAAAGGGATTAATTGCAGTTCTTGATGAACACAGAATTCCACGAGTCTGGGTCTGGGTCAGAGTACATGAGTATATCACCAGCTTTTTTCAAAGTCCTGTGGTGTTAGGGTTACATCAGAAATTCTTGAATTTATCAAATTTTGAATCCCGTTCATAAAAATCATTCAGATTGTCGACCCTTAGTCTGATTAACGGCTCACTAAACACTTAGTCTTATTGTGACTTCAGTATCTCACCCATTTCTTTGCTGTAATCTGTTTAAGTCCCATCTCTTTAAGCAAGGGCCCAATACTGGATGTGTTTTTTATTTTGCCCTAGATTTGGCATAAGAAAAGAAATAGTTTGATTTCTTCCAATTTCATTTATTGTTTTAATTTTTTTTTCTGTGTTTCCTGGCTCCTGTGTTATTCCTTAAGCTTAAGTTCAATATTTTCTATTTCTCTAGCCAGTACCTTCTTCCGTATTCCAGATAGACTAGCCTCTTGGAGCAGTTCTGTGATTCTTCGCCTTCCCTGTAGGAGTGTCTCTTTCTAGTTTACATCTTCTCGTCGTTTTTCTTAGGAGAATGTGCCTTGAGCATACCTTAAGTGCTAGAGTTAATTCGATCTAGGCATAGGTTCTGATTCGTGTTGTTTAGGATATCTTCCCAGCTTATTTCATTTAGAACATGGTTAATTTTACAATAATAATAATATTTTTATTTACTACAAGTACATGTACATGGTATACAGGCCTAGCTGACATCAGTGACATACTACTATATAGAAAGCCGCTTGTTATGCTGAGCATTTCGGGCAAATTAGGTCAGTTTTGTCCCAGGATGCGACCCACACCAGTCCACTAACACCCAGGTACCCATTTTAAATTGATGGGTGAACAGGGACAGGGACAGTAGGTATCTTATGGAACCACGTCCCTAATGTTTTCCAGCCATACCGGAAGAAATTCGAACCCCGGACCTCAGTGTGTGAGCTGAGTGTGCTAGCGATCGAGCTACGGGACACCTACTACACCTAATTTGATCACACTGGATGTTTCTTTTGGTGAAGACACCTTCATAATTGATCTCGTTTAACTGGTCAGGACCCCTGGGCATACACGTCTGTATTTCGATTATGTTGTGATCTGAGTGCATTGTCTTTGATACTGTTATATTTCGTAGCAGATAGTCACTTAAAATACATGTAAGGGATAATAATGTCCTATTGTGTCTGTGACCTGTAGATGAATTAGACCTTTTATCTTTTTTCTTGGATTGAATCTAAATATCCTTAACGTTCTTGCTCTCTTCATTTGGCCTAATTGAGGAGAAAATTTTTCCCTTCTATGAAATTCAGCTCCAAGATAGAAGGAAAAGGGACTACTATCTGTTCTGTTTTAACGTAGCTTCTTCTGGTAGGGCTACAATGATCATGTCACTCCACTCGATGGAAACTAAATCATCTTACGGCATGTCAGGTGACGCCTCCAGTGAGACATCGGGTGGCCATCTGGTAGACTGGTGATAAAAGTACTACTGGAGGTTGCCTGCAAATCCAGGAGTGATAACTGAATGTGTATGACTCCTGTCCTTCTTGCCGGTGTTCACCCACCACATTACTAGCTAAAACAAGACGATTGTACAGTTCATGTTGTTGTCTAAATAGGAAGTTTATTAAGCAATAAATGGGGGATAGCTCCAGCACGAAACGAAAATAAGCTACGTCCGCACCCTGAACTACTGTCACCTTCGCTGTTTCAGATAGTGCTGCTGTTCTCTGGAAACCCCCTCTTACTCTAAGTAAACCCACAACACCAGGCATACTATTGTTGTAGTTTGTGGCATTGCTACTGCACTATTGTTTGTAGCAATGCCAGCACATTACTGTTGTAGTTTGTAGTAGTGCCAGCACACTACTGTTGTAGTTTGTAGTAGTGCCAGCACACTACTGTTGTAGTTTGTAGCAATGCCAGCACACTGCTGTTGAAGTTTGTAGTAGTGCCAGCACACTGCTGTTGAAGTTTGTAGTAGTGCCAGCACACTGCTGTTGAAGTTTGTAGTAGTGCCAGCACACCGCTGTTGAAGTTTGTAGTAGTGCCAGCACACCGCTGTTGAAGTTTGTAGTAGTGCCAGCACACTGCTGTTGAAGTTTGTAGTAGTGCCAGCACACTGTTGCTGCAGTTTGTTTTCCATGCCCGTACGTCTTGTCATAGGCAAAGTCTATGGCAGACAACAGGAGGAGCGACCACTGGCTTATTAGTGCTGCTCAGTGAGTTCTGTGCATAACAAGTGGAGTGTGTCTAGTGTGGTCCCAGGCAACGACAAGCTGTGGGCGGCATCCAACACAACTCACTCGTTAACAAGTACGTATACCCGATCTCCCACGTTGTGTGGCCCACGTACTAACAGATATATGCACCTTGTAAGTTTATTCAGGTATACTCAAATACATTTACATAGATTATCATACATAGCAGCATATGTGTTGAGGGTGGCCCACATAATTGTGGAAAATATCTTGTATTTTTCATGTTGGCGTGGTCAATATTGATGTTTTCTGTTTTTAAATAATTGATTTGTTTCCAGAGTAACATTGCGTTATTATTCCTGCAGAAGTTCACGTTTTTGGTGTTCATCTTTAATTTAATATTTGAAACTATATATTAGAGCCGCTATAACAAAGAATGGTTTTCCCGTCATAGTCCATCACCCACGATGGCTTTTCCAGGCATAGTCCATCACACAAGATGGTTTTCCTGTCATAGTCCATCACACAGGATGGTTTTCTCGTCATAGTCCATCACCCACGATGGTTTTCCCGTCATAGTCCATCACCCACGATGGTTTTCCCGTCATAGTCCATCACACAGGATGGTTTTCCTGTCATAGTCCATCACACAGGATGGTTTTCCTGTCATATTCCATAACCCACGATGGCTTTCCTGTCATAGTCCATCACCCACGATGGTTTTCCTGTCATAGTCTATCACCCACGATGGCTTTCCTGTCATATTCCATAACCCACGATGGTTTTCCTGTCATATTCCATAACCCACGATGGTTTTCCTGTCATAGTCCATCACCCACGATTATTTTCCTGTCATATTCCATCACCCACGATGGCTTTTCCGTCATATTCTATCACACAGGATGGTTTTCCTGTCATATTCCATCACCCACGATGTTTTCCTGTCATAGTCCATCACCTACGATGGTTTTCCTGTCATATTAAATCACCCACAATGGTTTTCTTGTCATAGTCCATCACACAGGATGGTTTTCCTGTCATAATATAATTCAGTTGAAGTTCTTTTCGTATTATTGTTCTCAAACTGCTAACTGACAAGCCAAGATTGTAATCTACCCCCTCTTTGAAAGCACAAAACTTAGCCAATTTATCAGTTCTATCATGCATCTGAAGACCAATGTGAGATGGAATCCACAGCATGTGCACTCTGACTCTACTATCCACAATCCTACCATACCAGCCGGGCTGTGGTCCGTACGTTGGTTTGCGTGCGGCCAACAGTAACAGCCTGGTTAATCAGGCCCTTATCCACCATGAGGTCTGGTCACAGACAGGGCCACGGGCGCGTTGACCCCCGAAACCCTCTCCAGGTATACCTATCCTATCCTTCAGTGTGTGAGACGAAAGAGTGTGTATTTACGTAACTATATGTGGTTGCAGGGGTCGATTCATAATGTATGTGTATTCTAAACCTAGGGTTACAAGATATTATGTAGATAAATGGTTCAGAGAACCGACAAGTTGATAAATTAGACACATATGCAACACTTAGGTATCTTTACTGAGGAAACGTTTCGCCACACAGTGGCTTCATCAGTCCATACAAAGAAGAATGGTGAAGAATAGGTGAGTTCGAGGTAATCAGTCCCTTAGCCTTGAGTCGATATAATCAGTCCATCATTCTTGAAAAGAATACAGCATATGTGCGAAGAAGTGCCTTATATAATGTAGACAGGTGAGGTGAAGCAGTCGTAGGTGGTATCATACTTGACAAATCCAAATGTGGAAGTAGGTTATGACTAAAGGTTAGGCAAGTGAAGAATTCCCTGTATTAAGATCCACATTTGGATGTGTCAAGTATGATACCACCTACCACTGCTTCACCTCGAACTTCTCCCGTTCTTCGCCATTCTTCACCTTTATATGGACTGATGAAGCCACTGTGTATACCTGGAGAGGGTTTCGAGGGTCAACGTCTCCGCGGCCTGGTCTGAGACCAGGTCTCGTGGTGGATCAGGGTCTGATCAACTAGGCTGTTACTGCTGGCCGCACGCAAACTGACGTACGAACCACAGCCCGGCGGGTCAGGTACTGACCAGGTACTGACCAGCCGGGCTGTGGTTTGTATGATATGGGATGTTAGTGCTATCGGTCTGTAGTTCTTTGCAATTGCTTTACTGCCACCTTTGTAGAGTGGGGCTATGTCTGTTGTTTTTAGTGAGTGTGGGATGACCCCCTGTGTCCATGCTCCCTCTTCACAGAATGCTGAAGGCAGGATTATATTTTAGATTTTGCCACCGAAGTGGTTAGTTTATTGTGGACGGTAGCGCAAGAGCATAAGGATACACAAAAGGCCTAGGCACTAGGCCCCAAAAGGGTTAACAATTGTACATATGGATTTATATCTACAGTTCACTTATCTGTTACAAGCAAATTTAGGGAATTTGCTTAGTATATCTGATATCTTATTTTCATTAATAACATGTCACATAGGTTATTATACTGTCTATATCTGTATTCCTCAATAAGTGGACAATTAAGCACATAGTGATCAAGACAGTGATCATATGCCTGATAACATAATTTGCATTTAGTTTGATCATCATCTGTGTGTCTCCCAAATTGCCAGAAGTACTTGTAACCAAGCCTAAGCCTGGCCACTACAACATCAGTCAGTTTGTTCACATTGCAAGTTGCTCCATAAACATACTTATCTAAGTTCATTTTATCATAGTGGGTTATAACCCACTATGATAAAATGAACTCAGGCTTTTAACTGCATTCCTATAACAATCATTTTCATTATTTACTTCTCTCCTAATATTATTCCTAATGCTAGACACAGATATACCAAAGTTATATTCTACATTCTCCTTCTGGGTACTCTTCCTGGCTAACATATCAACTTTATCATGAAGGAGTAATCCAATGTGTGATGGGATCCATAGCAATTGTACATTAATTCCTTTGTCCCGGATTTTTGAGTATCTATACCTGGCTTCTCCAATGATCATGTTGTTGGAGTCATTATATGAGTCAAGATTATTATTATGATCAAGGGGGAGCGCTAAACCCGTAGGATTATGCAGCGCCTGTGTGGGGATGTGGAAGGTATTCAGGCTTAATTCAGGGAACTGGAGCACAGATCCAATTCCCTAGATCAAGAGCCCCTCACCAGCGTCAAGGAACCTCCCTTGAGGGGTTATATGAGTCAAGAGCCTTCAGTGATGACATAGAATCAGTAATGATGTTAGAGTCAAGCTCAGTGTCATAAGTTAGCTTTAGTGCCATTAGGATTGCAAACAATTCAGTTTGCAGTGTAGACGCCCAGTTGTTAATTCTTATGCCTAGTTCAACAAATTTATTATCGTTCTTAACTAGGGAGGTGGCAACAAGAGCAGATGCAGCCCTGCCAGAAGACTCCTGTTTAGATCCATCAGTGTATATAACTTGTGATAACTTATTACTACCAGCTAGGCGAGAAATTTCTTCTTGAGCAGTTGCTTTAACAAGTGATTTAAGGAAGGGATTACTAGCAATGAGCTTCTTGGGAGGGACTTGCAGGTATGTGATATTAAATGAACACATCTTCCATGGAGGGGTGAAATGCTCTTGTTGCCTACAGTGATACAATTCATGCAAGTTGTAAATCTTAATGTAATTGCACGTTTTCACAATCTATTTAGATCTGTGTGTATTTACTTGAGATGAAGGCAGGTGACAGGGGCTTCTTGCAATTCTTGATGAACACAAAGTTCCATGAGTCTGAGCCTGGGGCAGAGTGCATCAGCATGTCATTTATTGCGTTTTCAAAGTCTTGTGGTGTTAGGATAATACCAGAGATTTTTGAGATGACCAAATTTTGGGTCTCTGTCATAAAGAATTCATTTGGATTGTCGACCCTTAAGTCTGGGTAACGGCTCGCTGAACACTGAGTCGTATGGGGACTTTAGTAACTCACTCATTTCTTTGCTGTCATCTGTGTATGTCCCATCTCGCCTAAGCAGGGGCCCAATACTGGATGTTGTTTTTTCCTTAGATTTGGCATAGGAGAAGTATTTTTTTTTCGATTTCCTTTATGGCGAAATGTTTCCTCAATAAAGATACCCAAGTGTTGCACATGTGTCTAATTTATCAAAATATTATTCTGAGAACTGAAGAGGTGTGGCCTTAGAAAAAAATAAGATTAAGAAACGCTATATATTGTTCTGCACAATTTAAACTTCCTCTGTAATGCCATATTAACATTTTTCAATAAATATACTATTTTGCCCTCCCCTCGGCAAAAACATCGAGAGAGAGAGATAAAGATATTCCAGGTCATGACCAGGACCCGGATATAACAGGAAGGGAGGCGAAGACTGTCATAGTGTAGCATCTACTCTGCCACAACCACGATGGACAACCATGATAGTCTCGTGTGTGTACTCTTCCTTGGATTGGCTTACATGGCTAGTTTCACACCCTTCATGACTTCCAGCATAATTGAGGTGAGTTTCTTCCAAGAATTGTCTACCATAATAAGTAATAACATAACAAAAGGTTTGTCATGCGTGTTCTTAAGATAAACTTTATACAAGAAATCTACAAATTATTTTACAAACAGTAATATAAATTTGTACAGTGATTCTGAGGGCACATAGGAACTGCAGGTATACATATATAGTTCATGATGCAATAATCGCAAATGAACGATAACATGCAAAACAACCATAGGGGGGAAATTAAATGACAGCTCTAGGACTTTCGTTTAGCGCTTAGTTATGATTGTAATAATTAGGCATTTCGTGTTGCAGCCAACACTCTTTCAAGAGCTTGCAATAGTGAAAAGAAATGGAGATCAGGTATGTTTGTAGGCATCATCCTACAAGGGATGCCTCTGTAGACATACCTCCCTGGAGTTCTCATGTTAATAATAATAATAGTAATAATAATAATATTTATTTAGACATGGTACAATGATACATAGGTAGACATGATACATAGGTATAAATAAGATGTACATGCCAAAAGCCCCTAATATGCTGTGCATTGCGGGCGAAGGACTCATGATTCAAGGAAATAGAGCTTACTTTTTTACATTAAATCTGATTACCTCCTATTCAGTTATGCACTGTATGACCACTGAGGCGGGTTTAGCGCTTCTCCTTTGGAAATAAGTCTATCTATTTGGGTTACCTTTGGTTAAATCTCCATAATGTACATTTTGTGCCCATAGCATCTGTGTGCTCTCAAGATTGTAGTAAAAAATTGGTATGTACCCAGAGCATAAACACAAACTTACTTATGTGTACCTGCATCTAAATGATTAAGTATTAAGTCTGCCCGAAATGCCTAACATGCCAGGGCATGCTAGGCATGCTAACGGCCATCTTTGTAATTATTGTCCTTAAATGTAAAACACACATTGCAATTTTTACAGAGAAATAAATCATCTTGAATCTTGAACTTAATCGAGGCGCCAAACACTGCTCGTCTTTTTTGTGTTGCAATATTCTGCAGCTTTTTGTGGGAAGACCGGTCATGTGCCGGGATGTATCAGTTAGTTAGTGAGAGTCTTCCTCTGCCCTGGGTTCACCTTTCATGATAAACAACACGTGATCACTTTTTATTAACTCATATTTAGACAAAATTTTTAACTCTAAACATCATGAGGCAAATCATGGTGAAAGGATATATGCATTGAGATGCAGGTGTATCTGTACACACTTCGAGCTTACTCATGAGTATTTTTAATCATATAGTTTCGTGATTAAAGTATTCTTCATCATAGATTGAAGGTGAAATGATGCCTTAATGAGCTACATGCATTCCACAAAATTCAATTAATGTTTAATACGGCTTATACTGTGGTAGCTCTTATAAAACAATAACAAACTGCCAGTCACATTTTTTAGTGTTAATATTTTTTTGTACCATGGCAAGTTTCTTTGTATTTGTGTGATTTTTTAAAAGATATTGCTGCATCTTCAGCAGATAATTTATTAATCAACTGAAGCTTCGGAAGTGTTATAATACAATAATAATAGCTGAAAATGTTAAATAAATCTAGAGTAAAACTGCTTGTTCCACATTATTATTATTATAATCAAAAGAAGCGCTAAACCACAGGGGTAATACAGCTGCTAGTTCCACAGTATTAACCAATAATTTTTTGGAAACTGTTACACTGATAGTCATATCAGTTATGTTGTAGGCTTAATTAATCCAAGGAATCGAACTACTCTCCCGTTCTTCGTATCAAAACTGATTACGTCCCATGCACCAAGTGCTATTTGAGTCGCACGGTTTTAACACTACTATGAATATAACACTTTATCTGTTAACCGCATTTGAACAAGATATGAACAATATTGCCGAGACGTTTCGCCTGATCAGTAAGCTTCTTCAGTCTAATATACGTATTGAAGATCGTTGGAAATGGGGATTATGAGGTGTTCTGTCTTGAGTATATAAGCTCCATTACATAATAGCATAACATAATACTTTATTGAGACATGGTACAGTGATACATGGTTGGGTAGACAAGATAACCAAGATTAACCAAACTGTTTGAGATGAGCACCTTTCATTGAGTCTGAGGGACTGAACACCTCAAGATAACCACCTCAACAATCTTCAACACTAGTCGCCTCTGTATTCAGCTGAAGAAGTCAGCAATGAAGATACCTAAATGTTATGTGTTGGTATTGCATACCATTAATATAATGTTATCCATAGTGTTTGTATTATTGGTAGTATTATTGTAAATGATATAGTGTACATGTGTCATATGATACGCAAAAGATAAGACCCCATAGAAATAAACATAATGGTAGTTTGGTTATATTTGGCTAAGTTATCACTTATCACACTTTTCCTCTCAAAGAAGGTGCCTAAATGCTAGTGAGAGGTTCTTGATCCGAGGAACTGGACTTATAATCATCTTCTTTGGGTTGAAAATGAATGCCTCCTAGGCACTATATGACCCCTGTGGGTTTAACATCTCCCCTTTATTAAAATGAAAAAAAAATTAAATTGTTAGTTACACTTGTATACCCATACAGACTGGGTGCAAGATGTAACAATATAGTACATAGTATATTCATTATATTAAAATATTTGTACCACTGAATTAAATCTAAAAAAACATCTATCTTATCAGGCTACCAGAGCTGCCAATTCAACCACACTGTCAAGCAAGATAAGATAAACTTTATTTAGGTTAAACACAAATGTTTTTACAGACTGGTGCTTTTATATTCTATAGAGGATGAATTAGGCATATGATCACTTTTTATTAACTCATATTTAGACACAGTTTTTAACTCTAAACACCATGAGGTAAATCTTGGTAAAAGGATATATGCACAGAGATGCAGGTGTATCTGTACACACTTCGAGCTTACTCTTGAGTATTTTTAATCATATAGTTTTGTGATTAAAGTATTCTTCATCTTAGATTGCAGGTGAAATGATGCCTTTAATGAGCTACATGAAATTTAAACATTTTAACTCAGTTAAGCTAAAAAAAAATGATTAAATTCTGTTGGGACCCCTTGTGTTTGTACTTGTGTGTTATTGAGGTACATACACATACATACTGTATTTATTGTACCATAGATAATATTGTCTAACAGCTTTTAATATTACGAGATAGTGTAAGAAATTCAAATCAGATGAGTATTATATTGACCTTTCCAGCATATGTTAATATAAAAATCCACGTTTCTCCCTTTCTGCTGCAGTGTTAATTAGTTACTGTATACGTACTGTTACTGGCCGTGACGTGATTATAGTAGGTAACCAGTTCAGTTTCTTTTTAGCTGTACTGAAGAAATACAGTGGTACCTCGACTTACGATATTAATCCGTCAGAGAGGGCATATCTTAAGACGAAACAATCGTTAAACGAATCAATTTTCCCCATAAGAAATAATGGAAATAAATTTAATCCGTCCAAGACTTCCAAAAGTAGTTAAATAAAATATTTTTTAGAACTTTTTGACATTAAATAATACACAATATAATGAAGAATAACTAAATACACATGCCAATATTGTACAATAACATGTCACTTACATTTATTGAAGAGTTGTTGATGTGTGGAGGACGGGAGGAGGGGAGAAGGTGGAGTAGTATGCTAGTGTTTGGAAGGGGAATCCCCTTCCATTAACACTGCAGGTACCAAGTCCTTTTCTGGGGTTACTGGCCTTTTCTTTGAATGCCACTAGGACCAGCTTGAGAGTCACTGGACCTCTTTCTAACAACAAATTTGTCCAGGGAGCTCTGTGTCTGGCGATTCTTTAAAACATCCCTGAAGTGGGACACCACAGTGTCATTGTACAGGTTGCCAGCACGGCCTGCAACAGCATGGTTAGGGTGATATTCATCCATAAATGCTTGCACCTTGCTCCACATTCCACAAATGTCCTTAATCCTTGAAGAAGGCACATTCTTCCATTTTGTTCCACCTCCTCCTCCTCCTCTGAACCATTGTCCTGACCTCTGCTCTCTTGTTCCAGTTGCTGTTGAAGCTCTTGCAGATCTTCAGTGGTTAGCTCTTCCTTGTGCTCCTTCACCAACTGTTCCACATCCTCACCACTCACCTCTAACCCCAAAGACTTGCCCAATTCCACAATTTCTTCCACAACAGGCTCAGGCTCAGGCTCAGGCTCAGGGTTCTGAGGCTCAGCCCCAAAACCTTCAAAATCCCTCTCTAGGACACAGTCTGGCCACAATTTTCTCCAGGCAGAGTTCAAAGTCCTGGTAGTCACTCCCTCCCAAGCCTTACCTATAAGGTGTACACAATGCAGCATATGGAAATGTTTTTCCAAAATTCTCTTAGGGTTATGTTCATGTCTGTGGTCACATCAAAGCACTTTTGAAACATTGCTTTGGTATAGAGTTTTTAAAGTTGGAAATGACCTGCTGGTCCATGGGCTGGAGGAGAGGAGTGGTATTAGGGGCAAGAACTTCACTTTGATGAATTTAAACTCCTCCACAATTTTCTCTACCAAGTTTGGAGGATGACAAGGAGCATTGTCCATTATCAGGAGGCACTTAAGTGGCAAATTATTGTCCAATAGATATTTCTTCACACTGGGGCCAAACACACCATTGAACCAATCTAAGAAAATGTCCTTTGTGACCCATGCCTTTTGTTAGACCTCCACATCACACACAAGTTAGACTTGCTGACACCGCATCTGCCAAACACTCAGGGATTTTCAAAAGATACACTAGTAAAGGCTTCACTTTGCAATCACCACTGGCATTGGCACAAAGCATCAAAGTTAGCCTGTCTTTCATAGGCTTATGTCCTGGCTGTGCCTTTTCCTCCTGAGTAATGTAGGTCCTGTTGGGCATTTTCTTCCAGAACAGGCCTGTTTCATCACAATTAAACACTTGTTGGGGGAGGAATTGTTCAGCCTCTAGGTACTCCTGGAATTCAGGCACAGTATTTTTCAGCCGTACTTTTGTCACAACTGGCTCCCTCACCATGCCTCACAACACTATGTATGCCAGTACGCTTCTTAAATTTTTGAAACCAGCCTCTGCTGGCTTTAAATTCGCTCACTTCACTCGTTGCAGGCATTTTCTTAAGGAGATCATCATGCAACTGCCTTGCTTTTTCACATATTATTCCCTCCGAAACAGTATCTCCTGCTAACTGTTTCTCGTTGATCCACACCAACAACAACCTTTCCACATTTTCCAGCACTTGTGGTCTGTGTTTTGTGATCACAGATGCACCTTTGCAACAACAGCTTCCTTGATTTTACTTGAATATTTCTTATCCACAATGGTAGCGATGGTAGAATAGGGTTTACCATACAGCCTGGCCAGCTCACTGATACGCACTCCACTTTCATATTTTTCTATTATCTCCTTCTTCACTTCTATCGTACATATATTTCTGTTCCTCTTTGCCACAGGCTTACCACTAGGAGCTTTCCTTGGACCCATGGTAGCTTATTTAGCAGTTGCAAGCACTAAAAACAGTGGAATAATGACAATATACTGGTATGAATGCGTGGGTGTGGGTGGGTGGTCGCTCTCGCTTGTAAACAATAGCACTGACGCTCCCTGGAGTGCGCGCTCAGCTGGGCGCCAAGCGGACAGGTCCGGTACGAAAGTCGTAAGACGAATCAATCATCGGATGTCGCATTCAAATTTCTTACGTTATAAAAATCGGTTATCGAATATAACGTAAGATGATAACATCGTAAGTCGAGGTACCACTGTAATTTGATTATGAGCATTTCTGAATGTTTAGTTTGCTTTTGTGTCTAATTCATGGCCTTGATGCTGATGAAGGGCTTTTGACTCAGAGAATTGATGGAACCCTTCCCTCCGTGAAAGCAAACCTGATTGCCTCTCATTTCCCAGGTGTAAAACCCAAATGGGTTTAGTGCTTCACCATGAATATAAAGTAATAATTTTCATGAATGGTCACCAGAAAATGAACCACTTCTTCTACAATAACAACAGCTTTAGAAATGACTAATAATGTACATACATAGCTCTCACATTCATTGTCCAGAGTATAATAAAACTAAAATTGTAAAATATGGTTTTTCATAATATTTAGCCAATACTATATATGTTAGTTATTGATTATTTTATAAATTAATTTTTTTATTAGGGCTGTATATAAATTTTTAGTTTGTAAAATTACAGTATTACAATAATCGTTGGTCAGTTGTAATATCTGCAGAACTAAATTTATCTATGTATGCATTATTTTTGTATCATTACTAAAGCAATTATGAACACTATTTGTTTAATGCAATATTTTAACTTGTTGAAATGCATAGATAATATCTTAGCAAGGTTAATCATGTTGAACAGTTTAAGTTCAGATTCTTTACTTGACAAACCTTTTATAGAGGTTTGATAAAATATATTTACTTATACTATAATTACAGTTCTGATAAACAAACTTGACAGGAAAATAATCAACAATGTTTGAATCTTATAAATAAGCAAAATAAACTAGAAAACTTGAAAAGTATGCATTGATAAGAAATAATAACTTTTGATATAGTATGTATATGGAACCATAGGTTTGAAACAAGAAATGAGTTTTCGAAAAAGAAAAAGTTTCACAGGTAACATAGAAAGCATGGAGGATGCACGGCCCTTGCTGTGTGATGAGGCAGATGATGTGCATAATGAAAGTGTAACTCAATGTGTATCTGAAGACATAAGTGCTAACCAAGATGTAGAATCTGATAAATATTCTCTTGGTGGGCAACAAAG
The DNA here is from genome assembly GCA_009830355.1 of Cherax destructor. Classification (NCBI taxonomy): domain Eukaryota; kingdom Metazoa; phylum Arthropoda; class Malacostraca; order Decapoda; family Parastacidae; genus Cherax; species Cherax destructor. Next base: position 23,152 of record WNWK01003046.1, read on the forward strand.
TGCTTGGCAAGAGAAAAATACTTTTTTCAGCATATTAACAATGGGACTAGCCTTCACATTAATATTCACAGCCTTCAACACCAATGGAATTATGACGGTAAGTGTTACTAATTATGGTCTACACTATTTTTTTAGCATGCATGTTTGATTTCTTGCAGTGGCAAAAGCATATATGGTACATTACAGATATTGTAGTCAGTTAAAATTCATTTCATGCTGTTGGAGTGTGAGCAAGGTAAGATTTATAAAGGGATTTAGGGAAACTGGTTAGCTGGACTCGAGTCCTAGTAGGAAAAATGTACAGTACCTGCACTCTGAAGAAGGGGTGGGGATGTTGCTGATCAAAAAGTCATCCGAATTGTGATGTCTGCACATTCTGAAAACACAGCTATTGAATCAGTGGTGGTGGTTATGTTTCCTTTTTTTGGGTCACCTTACATTAGTGGGAGATGGCCAGTGTGGTACAAAAAAATTTGATTTGATAGTTTACATTTTTCTTTTGCAGTGTACAGAACTGCATTTTTTAATATACAGTACATGTCAATGCTTTAATATTATTGGTATTTATCTGATTTAACCTTTATAAGCATATTTTGATGGTGATGAGGAGTGCATGAGATGAAGTAAGGGGTTAAAATAATGAACTCATTGTGTTAGTATTAATGCTTGTGATTATTTTAGTTTTTTATATTGCAAATAAATTACAATTGTACATTTCTCAGGGGTGTTGAATCCTCCTAGACACACTTAGCATTACAATATTACTTGTTGATTTGTGTTTTAAATCTATGACATTATTGGTAAAACTGCTGTTATTAAGTATTTAATGTATGAAGACTTGTAAATGAGAACATATACAGGAGGGCTCCGCTTTACAGCGTTTTGCTAATACAGTGGTTTTTCAGTTATACTTATACTTCATTTATTAAGACTTACTACAATAAATATATTCACCACTCACTATAAGCTAAGGACAAAAATATTTTAAAGTAAGTAATGTGTGTAGTATACTGTATATGCATTTTTTAGGCCTAGCTCTATTGCTGAACCTAACCTGCTGTATAAGTGGGGCCCTCCTGTACCAGTATATACTGTATATAATTTGTTGTTTCATATCTGTATATCAGTTATCATTTTTGTCTAATAAAATATTTTAAATGATTTAATTGTAATTGGCAGAGAAATTACTTATAATTAAAGATCCTCATTTAATTTGTTTCCCAATGTATCAAGATAATTACTGAGTTTAATGTACATAGCCTTCCAGAAATAACATTCCAATTTTCAACCATTGTTTATTTTATATACTGTGTCATAACTTAAATAGTACACTGTGTTTCCTGATGTATCAAGATAATTACTGAGTTTAATGCACATAGCCTTCCAGAAATAACATTCCAGTTTTCAACCATTGTTTATTTTATATACTGTGTCGTAACTTAAATAGTACACTATGTGCAAATATATGTTAAACTTTGTACTAAAGCTAAAGAGCACAATACAGTACAGTGGAACACAATAAAGTCAACTTGATCAAGGAAGGAGGCTGTCTAACGTCTTGATTTGTCCTAATGTAAAAGTCTTATGAAACTTTTAAAAGAAAAGTTCACAAGAAAAAAGTAAAGTGCAAATCAAATAAAAGTGTCACTTCCCAATTTAAGTTGTCCTTATTCTTTCTTAAAGAATATGTATTCTGTATTATACAGTGTGCAGGCCATATTTTATGTATGGCTGAGGTGCAAAAAATCAAGAGTTAATACAGTACCATACCTGAAATTCCTTAAGAAATATAATTTTACATAAATTCTCATGCATATGCTGGTATCATATCAGAGAGAACATAAAATTCACTTTTGTCATTTTTAACTAATTAAGATAGATCCTTCTATGACTTTTTAACAGAAACTAACTCATTTCACCAACAATGATGTGAATTTTACTTCACTTACCTTTGCCATCACTAACACCCTAATTCACCTCTGTGATGTATGACCTACATGAGTTTGATGCTTATTTTCAAATACAGTAATAATAGTAATAATTATAGCAGTAATATAACTTAGCATGTCTGTATAAACATTGGCTGGGTTGTGGTGGGAGGAAAGTTAAGGAAGATAGGCCACACTAAGACCTAACAAGTGTTGGACACTTTATCAGCTTGTACCTACACCACAAATTGTAAGACAATAGTATGTTTTTCTCTAGAATATTGCAAGGAAACAGTACAGTAATGCATTTTCATTACTGTGGTGGCAACTGTTTCTGCTACCTTGGTCACCATGGTAGTCGAGAATTTTTTTTTATACATACTATTTTTGTTATTAAGAGAAAATGCGTAGTACACTACGTATACAGCTTCTCCTTACTTAGCGACTTACTCGTTTACTGACGCCTCGGACTTACGACGAGCTCTCTGACCAGTATTCATACCTAAATAATGTATGTATATTAGAGCTGATTTCCTCTATTCTGTTTATTTCAATATACAGTACGTACACTACTGTATACGTATTGGGAAACCGGCAGGCTGGACTTGAGTCCTGGAGATGGGAAGTAGAGTGTCTGCACTCTGAAGGAGGGGTGTTGCAGTTTTATAACTGTAGTGTAAAGCACCCCTCTGGCAAGACAGTGATGGAGTGAATGATGATGAAAGTTTTTCTTTTTTGGGCCACCCTGCCTTGGTGGGAATCGGCTGATGTGTTAATAAAAAAAAAATACTGTATAAACATTTAAAAATATACCAGAAATGTTATAAATGGTGCAAAGGTGACATTAAAACAATATCAAAGATGGTTGACACAAACTCACTACCATTATAGTATGCTCCTCACTTAACGACGAATTCGTTTAACGACGTGGTCTTAGGAACGGAACTCCATCGTTAAGTGAGGAGAGGCTGTACATATATATATATACAGTGGAACCCCGGTTAACGAACACCCCGGAAATCGTGCAATTATGTAAGTATAATATTGTAAGTGCTTGTGGAAGTGTATTTTTGAGGGTCTGAAATAGACTAACCTAAATGACATTTTTTCTTAAGGAAGTAAATTCGTTCGGTAATGGCACTTGAGCAGGCTTCTGCAATGAATTTTTTTCGTTAACCGGGGTTCCACTGTATACATATACAGTAGACCTCCGGTTATCGGCTGTTCCTGTTATCGGCCAACCACACAATAGAGCGAAAAACTAATGTAAAAGACCTGGGAGTGATCATGTCAGAAGATCTTCCCTTCAAAGACATTGTATCAATCACATCTGCTAGAAAAATGACAGGATGGATAATGAAAACCTTCAAAACTAGGGATGGCAAGCCCATGATGACTTGTTCTATCTAGGCTGGAATATTGCTGTGCACTAACAGCACCTTTCAAGGCAGGCAAAATTGCTGACCTAGAAAATGTACAGAGAACCTTCACGGCACGCATAACTGCGATAAAACACCTAAATTACTGGGAACGCTTGAAGTTCCTCGACCTGTACTCCCTAGAATGCAGGCGGGAGAGATACTTGATCAAATACACTTGGAAAATCCTAGAGGTATTAGTACCAAAATTGCACATGAAAATCACTCCCTATGAAAGCAAAAGACTCGGCAGACAATGCAACATCCCCCCAATGAAAAGCAGAGGTGCCACTAGCACGATTAGAGACAACATAATAAGTGTCAGGGGCCCAAGATTGTTCAACTGCCTCCCAGCATACATAAGGGGGATTACCAATAGTCCACTGGCTGTCTTCAAGCATGCACCGGACAGGCACCTAAAGTCAGTACCTGACCAGCCGGGCTGCGGTTCGTATGTCGGTTTGCGTGCGGCCAACAGTAACAGCCTGGTTGATCAGGTCCTGATCCACTACGAGGCCTGTTCACAGACCAGGCCGCGGGGGTGTTGACCCCGGAACCCTCTCCAGGTATACCTAAAGGTTGTGTTTTTGCCACCAAATGCAACATCTTTAATACAACCATTGGCTCGTGGAATTATTAGGACACTTAAGTGTAACTACACAAGAAAAATGATGGGGACACTTAATGCAGCAATGAACGCTGACTCCGAGCTTAGAATGCCATTCTTTTGATGCAAATTTAACATCGCAGATGCCATCATCTATGTCAAAAGTTCAAGGAGCTAAGTGCACCAATGAGCATTCATTTCAAACTGGGGAAAGTTATGGCCTAGTGTGGTGAATACTTTCACATATTTTGTCCTCAGTTGAGAGCCAGGCTAAGGAAGTTATTCAGCTGGCAAGGAGATTAACAGGTGAGGATATGCAGGAAGATGTGAGTGAACCGTTAAATGATGAGGAAGAAAGAAGTCCAGAGGAAATGTTGGCAGAGTTCAATGCCCAGATACAAGGGAGGCAGATAGCAGATGAAGATGAAGAAGAGCTTGAAGAAAAACAGTTATTGCAACAGTTATGTGAGTAGTTTCGTGTAATTGGTAAAGTTGTAGAATTTTTCACTGAAGAGAAACCTGAGAATTCTAGAAATACTGCTCTGCAATAGGGTGTGGAGCAGCTGGTGATGCCTTACCATGAGCTGTATAATACAGTAATAATATTGGTAGAATTACCTACATTATGTTAGGTAAAAGGACATGTGCAATTAATGTGACATTTTATTGACAAAGCTCCTGGAGAGTAAAACGTTGCCACAGTAAAACATAGCATTAGTTGCATGTGTTCTTTTACCTAATGTATACTGTAGTACTGCAGGGTAAAACAGAGCAGAAACGCATTACAGAATTCCTCAGTACTCCAGTACAGTCATTGACATCAGTGCAAGAACCTTAGCCATCCACACCAGCCAGTGATCCAAAACCTTCCATGTCAGCCCAGTAGGGCTATACCATTCCTCTCCTTTCTTTTTAAAATTACTGACATACACCAGCAACCAGAATTTAAAACTCTAAAAACTATTATTTATATAATATTTGTAGCTTTAAGTATTGTATAAAGTATAACACATCACTACATCGATCTACAATTACATTATTATCATTGTTTTTTAGAATTTTGAAACTAAAAAAAAAAATTTGGTTTGTACTTTTGGGGGCTTAAGGAATACAACCCTATTTTTCCCCATATGTTCTTCAGTTCATTGTACACAGATTTTTTTATTACTTGACATTATCAGGAATGTAACTACCATGTTAACCGACGGTCACCTATACAAAGACATTACCCGTACTATGTACAGTGGACCCCCGAGTAACGAGCACCCCGGAAATCGTACAATTATGTAAGTACAGTGGACCCCCGGTGTTTGTCCTGCTCCAAACTCGCCCTTTTATGTAAGTGTATTTTTTTTTAAATGCTTTTGTAAGTGTATTTTTGGGGGTCTAAAAGGACTAGTCTACTTTACATTATTCCTTATGGGAATAAATTCGTTTGGTAATGCCACTTGAACAGCATTCTGGAATGAAAAAATAATGAAAACCGGGGTCCATCCTCAGTCACCCCTGTCTCGAATCCTTTTTCTGTTCTTGGCTCTGAGGTCCCTACCTCGGCATCCCATACTGTCCTCACCCCTTCCTCTACTCACTCGCACAGTTCTGTGCCTACACGCCCTCGTTTAACACCTAATCCTCACCGCCCCTCTTCTTCTTATAAGTCCGGCAAAAAATCCCCATTGCTGGGTTCTTCACCTCCGACTAGTTCTGTAACGTGTGTGGAGGTTCATCCTCCTCCTCATTCAATATCTTCATCCCCTGTACCCTCCCAAGTTTCTTCCTTGACTGCCCCCCCAGGTCGCTTCCACTCCTGTCCCCTCCCAAGCCCCTTTGACAGTTTCCTCTTCCATCTCCTCGCCCTCTACTTTAGTACAGTCTATAGTCTCCCTGATTGTTACTCTGATTACAGGTCTTCCACTGCCTCCACACGTGGACTTTTCTAACCCTAGTCCATAGATACCTCTAACTTCGACTCGTATCTTTCTCTTCATAAATCATGGCTTATTTGCAGTGGAATATCCGAGGCCTCAGGGGCAACCGGGGTGAGCTTCAGGTGTTGCTCTCACAGTTTTCCCCTGTTGGAATCTGTTTACAAGAACCCAAATTACACTCCGCTGTTATTCGTCCCTTTTCGGGCTATGATTTATTATATTCATCGGATCCTTTTTCCGATGGAACCTTTAACGAGAGTGCTCTTCTTATACGCACTGGTATTCCTTACCATCAGCTCTATGTTCATTCTTCTCTACATTACACTGTAGCCCATATCCATTTGCATAAGTGGTATACACTTTGTTCTCTGTATCTCTCCCCTTCTTGGGTATTGTCTATCCCAGATGTTGCTGTTCTGGTTTCTTCCTTGCTGCCACCCCTTCTGTTACTTGGTGATTTTAACGCACACCATTTTCTCTGGGGGTGTTGCACTGTGACTCCTGTGGCGTTCAGTTGGAGGCATTTCTTGCTTCTCTCCCCCTCCATATTTTAAATATGGGTACGTACTCCCACCCATTTTGATCCTTGAACTACTTCTTTCTCTTGCATCGATCTCTCCATCTGCTCTTCCTCAACTGTCCTCAACTTCACCTGGTCTGTCCTCCCGGACTTACATGACAGCGATCGTTTTCCAATCATTCTTAAGTCCCCTTTGTATTCTCCACCTCCTCGTAGCCCACACTGGCAATTTGACCGGGCGAAATGGGACCTTTACGCACATCTTACTGCCTTTCATGAGGTTCATTCCTCGTCATCCATTGATGAGGTTTTACATCTCTTTTCGTCCTCTGTCTTAACCGCAGTTTCACATTCTATCCCCCAAACTTCGGGCAAGCATTCTCAGAAGTGCGTGCCTTGGTGGTCTCCTGCTTGTGCTCGGGCAGTATGTTTGAAACGCGCTGCGTGGGGTAGGTACTGGTATAACAGAACCACAGAGAGACTCCTTGATTTTAAGCAGAGGAGAGCAATTGCTCGCCGTGTCATATGTGACGCTAAACGCACTTGCTGGCGAGATTACATTTCTACTGTCACTTCAGCTTCCTCGATGAGTGCAGTCTGGAAGAAAGTGCGGAAATTGAGTTGTAAATTCTCCCCCGACCCGGCTCCTGTTCTTCAGGTTGCCGGTGTCGATATAGCACACACTCTTGCCGTTGCCACTGAAATTGGTAATCATCTGGTCCGCATTTCTCAGGGGCTCCATCTATGCCCCTCGTTCCTTTCTTCTAAGTCTGCCAGCAGGTTAAAGCCCTTAGATTTTTCTTCTCTCAGAGAAGAATCTTATAATGTGCCTTTTACCCTTCAAGAACTGGAGGCAACACTCTCCGCTTGCCGATCATCGGCAGCTGGGCCAGATGGCATACATATTCGTATGCTACAGCATTTACATCAGTCTGCTCTTACTGTCCTCTTACGACTCTTTAATCTTATATGGTCGCAAGGAGTTCTTCCCCAGCTGTGGAAGTCTGCTATTCTCCCTTTTCGCAAACCAGGTACTACAGGACGTGATACCTCCCACTACCGTCCCATCGCTCTTACCAGTGCAGTTTTGCAAGGTGATGGAACGTCTAGTTAATAGACGTTTGATGTGGTATTTAGAGACGCACATTAGTCTCTCCACTAGTCAATATGGCTTTCGTAAGGGCCGTTCTGCCATTGACCCCTTACTGCGCTTGGATACGTATATTCGTAATGCCTTTGCTAATAACCACTCAGTTATCGCCATCTTTTTTGACCTTGAGAAGGCTTATGACACAACTTGGAGGTATAATATCTTGGCCAAGGCCCACTCCTTAGGCCTCCGAGGCAATCTACCATTTTTCCTTAAGGCCTTCTTAACTGAAAGACATTTCTGTGTCCGGGTTAGTAATGAGCTTTCCCCGGAGTTTGTCCAAGCTGAAGGTGTCCCCCAGGGTTGTGTTCTGAGCACAACACTATTTATTTTATTTTTTATTAACACGTCGGCCGATTCCCACCAAGGCAGGGTGGCCCGAAAAAAGAAAAACTTTCATCATCATTCACTCCATCACTGTCTTGCCAGAGGGGTGCTTTACACTACAGTTATAAAACTGCAACATTAACACCCCTCCTTCAGAGTGCCGGCACTGTACTTCCCATCTCCAGAACTCAAGTCCGGCCTGCCGGTTTCCCTGAATCCCTTCAGGCATCTGTTCTCCCATCCAATATTTGGTCATCGCTTTATGTGGATGACTTCGCTATAGCTTGTGCGAGTGCTGACTGTCACCTCATTGCAGTTTCCCTCCAACATGCCGTCAACTGGGTTTTCGATTGGACCACCACTCACAGGTTTAAATTTTCTAGTGGCAAAGCTCATCAAATTACGTTTACTAGACGTTCAGTGGTCTCTGATCATCCATTGTACCTATACGGCTCACGTATCCCAGAACGTGATACAGTCAGGTTTCTCGGCCTCCTGTTTGACCGTCGATTGTCTTGGAAACCTCACATTACCTCTCTGAAGGCATCTTGTCATAGCCGGCTGAACCTCCTAAAAACCCTCGCACATCTTTCATGGGGGGCTGATCGTAGCACTCTCCTACGCCTGCATTCAGCCCTAATTTTATCAAAACTCGATTATGGTGACCAGATATATTCGGCGGCCTCCCCTGCTACTCTTTCCAGCCTTAATCCCATCCATCACCAGGGATTGCGTTTATGCCTTGGTGCATTTCGTTCTTCCCCGGTTGAGAGCCTCTATGTAGAAGCGAACATTCCATCCTTGTCCGATCGTCGTGATGCACATTGCATTCGCTATTATGTTTGCTCTCATGACCTCCGTAATCCTTCCATGTATAGGATTGTCACAGATGTTAGTAGACGCTCTTTATTTGTTCGTCCCCTCTGTTTACTTCGTCCCTTTTCTCTTTGTCTACATTCACTCTTGTCTTCCCTTCAGCTACCACCTTTATATGTTCATGTGACATCTCCCTTTCCCCTACCCCCTTGGGAAGTTCCTGCTGTCCGTGTCTGTTCTATTCCTCTACCTTGCGCAAAAGCCCAACTACCTACGGCGGCTTCTCGCTCTTTTTTTCTAGACCACTTTCATTCTCAATCCCATGCCATCGCAGTGTACACCGATGGTTCAAAGTCATCTGACGGTGTCGGATTCGCAGCAGTGTTCCCGGACAGCATCGTGCGAGGGCATCTATTACCCTCAGCTAGCATATTTACGGCTGAATTGTATGCCATTCTTGTGGCACTTATCCGTATTGCATCTATGCCTGTGTCACCATTTGTGGTCGTTTCAGACTCCCTTAGTGCTTTACAGGATATCCAAAAATTTGATACACCTCACCCCCTAGTTCTTTGTATCCAACTTTGGTTATGTCGTATCTCTAGCAAACACAAAGATTTTGTTTTTTGCTGGGTCCCTGGTCATGTTGACGTATAGGGCAATGAACAGGCAGACACTGCTGCACGGTCAGCAGTACATGACCTTCCAGTTTCACATAGAGGTGTTCCATTCACGGACTATTTTGCGGTCATTGCTACCCACCTTCGCACCCGTTGGCAACAACGCTGGTCTGACCTGCTAAATAACAAACTTCATTCTATTAAACCGAGTATAGGTTTCTGGCCTTCTTGTCACCAATGTCGCTAAATAACAAACTTCATTCTATTAAACCGAGTATAGGTTTCTGGCCTTCTTGTCACCAATGTCGAGGTTGGGAGACTACACTCTCCCATCTTCGCATCGGCCACACTCGTCTTACTCATGGGTATCTCATGGAGAGGCTCCCTGTCCCTCTCTCTGAGTATTGTCAGGTTCCAGTATCTGTCCGCCATATTCTGTTGGACTGCCCACTCTATCAACGAGCACGCAGAATTTACCTCCAACATCGTCTTTGCTCTGCGGCCCTTTCTTTACCTTCCCTTCTTGCTGATGGGCCCTCCTTTTATCCTGACTCTCTCATTGACTTTTTGAAAGTAACTGACTTACTACACAATCTCTGAAGATTATACCTCTAGCACTCCCCTCAGTCCCTTCTACCTCAATCTCTAGCTATCCTCTATCCCTGCACTGTCCTGCTGCACTCCATACCCTACTAATCATCCCTCTCCCTCTTACAACCCATTCTTCCTGCATCCTGCCCTACCCTGCTGCACTGTATGACCCCTGTGGTTTAGCGCTTCTTTTTTATTATAATAATAATAATATTGAAACAAATTTCAAATTTTTAATGCTGGTGTATTGTATCTGGTGCAATATTCATGGGACTACATACAGTGGTACCCCGACTTACGATGGTCCCCAAACACACCCTTTTATGTAAGTTGATTTTTTTAAATGCTTTTGTAAGTGTAATTTTGGGGGTCTAAAAGGACTAGTCTATTTTACATCATTTCTTATGGAGATAAATTCGTTTGGTAATGGCACTTGAACAGCATTCTGGAATGAAAAAATATCGTAAGTCGGGGTACCACTTATTTGCATTTACGGGTGCCCTTTGGACAATGTTACATAGGCTATTCATGTACCCTACTTAGAAGAAGGTTGGTTTTGTAATTGTTGTGTGTAGGTGTCATTTTGCACTTTTAGCATTGATTCATTGTCCTAAAAGGAAGCCTTGCCTTGAGTTTTTGCCAATTTTATTTCTGTGAAATAACTGGAGAATGTCTCTTCTAATCAGGAATAAATCACAGAGCTTAACTTTATTGTGTTATCTTAGGTTAAATATAAGTACTGTGTATTTAATAAATCTTAATTACTTACATGCATATGTAAACCTTAAATGCTAACAAATCTTACTTAGAGAAAAGTTTGAATTTATTTTACCCTTTATTGGTCTCAGTTTGCCTTTTTGTTATGGAAGGAACTGGTAAAATTGAAATAGTGATTTTCATGTAATAATTTCTGAGTGCCTCATCCAATTACCTTCACCCTTAAACACTAATAACATGATCATTCAAATTCTGAGCTGCTTCAAACTTAATATGCAGGTGATGAAAGAATTCCTCTTCAGTGTGGCTTCAAAGGTGGTGTTTTTTAGTGGATGGTTTGTTTGCAATCATGTTATGATTTCGCGAGTCAAGACTTGAATAAGTTTAATGTTGTATATATAATAATTTGCAATTTTTATTAAAAAATGGGATAGTAGTGTCCATGTGCTAATACTTAACTGCTTTAGAAACTCATGCAGCACTCTGCATTAATTTTATTTACATGCATTGACCTACTGGGGCAGGCTATGGTTATGCAATATGGGGGATATCCTTCTTGGATCACACAGCGATGCTGCACTTTTCACTGATCTTTTTGCATGCATTAACATATATGGGCTAGGGGTTATGCAATACGGAGATGGCTCACATTGCATAGCGACTGAAATACATGTAGTTTTTAAAATGGTTATTAATACATTCATGGGGGAGAGTACTGAATCCATAGGAGTCAATGAGTTCGGTGGCAATGATTGATATTTATTTGATACTCTCAATTAACTTCAGTTTACCCTATGTCTAGAGTAGTTTTCTGTTATTGTGTGTAATGGGGTAATGGAGGACATATAATTATACAAAGCCTTTCTACTTGGTGAGGCCCCTTAATTTTCAACTTTGCTAATGCTTTGTCACATTTTGTATATTATTGTAACTCTCAGATAGTAACCAGTATGTTTCATATAGGATTTTTGAACATCACCTCCTATTTTGGTTGGTGTAACTAAGTACTATTGTATGTTGTTACCCTAAGTCATGTTCCAGATATGAATCCTGATTATTATTATTATTATTATTATAATCAAAGGAAGCGCTAAACCTACTAGGTTCATACAGCTTATGAATCCAGAAGATGGTAATTGGTTAGTTACTTAAATGTTGATTGTATATTAGTAAATGCCTTGAGAAGTTGCAATTCTTTCCCACTTGCTATGAATTACATGCATACAGTATGCACATGCATGCATACATATGAACATCCATATGTATGCGCATGCATACATATGTACATGCATATTATGCATAAGCACACACACATGCATACACAGACAAGCATGTACACACATGCCAGCGATGAGGTGGGACCTGGAGCTGAGACTCTACCTCTGTACATATTCACATGTATAAATTTACACTAGTGTACATATGCATACATACACATTCATTTGTACCGAGGCACCGTTGCCTCTCAAGCTACGTGCATTTGACTGGGGACTATGGCCGCTTGACCTTGCTGTTCTGTTAGGAAACAGGAATTATATTTGGTTTTAGGTGTGCAAGTTGAAGCAGGGGGTGACGTCCTTGAGGGTGGGCGTGGCGTATCTCTGGTACTGGTCAGACTGGCCAGGCAGCTCAAGGCAGGCTCCCATTCGAGTTCCATCCACGGCTTGTGACCCAAGTAAGTTCCAGGATCCAGGGCGAGCCAACCCTCTCTATTCACAATGTTCTTGACCATACTATATTATTTACGTGTCATTCTTCAAATATACAGTTTTTATGTCACCAGAGAACCCACACGCACAGAAATCCATAAAAAATGAGTACTTTGTATTCTAGTATCAAACTGAGACCGCAAGATAAAGTGCCTGTCTTTTGGTTTTGTTTCCAAGTGGTTTCGCTGGGGCTACTGACCACTATTTATTACACTTTTGTGTTACACGTTAATATATATTCTTCATTATTGTTGTTGTAGTTATGGCTTGATGCGTGAGCTTGTGAATTTCTCGAAAAACCTAGCGCTCAAGAATAACAGAATCTCTAGTAGTAGTAGCTGTTAATTTAGTAGTAAGAGTTCTTTTTGTTGTAGTTTTCTTCTTCCTTGTGCTATTTACAAGTTTGTGCTACGTTTTGGTATTTTAAAGGTTTTGTGTAATGGTGTAAGAGAGAATATATATATATACATATATATATATATATGTATATGTACAGTGCCGGCACTCTGAAGGAGGGGTGTAAATGTTGCAGTTTTATAACTGTAGTGTAAAGCACCCTTCTGGCAAGACAGTGATGGAGTGAATGATGATGAAAGTTTTTCTTTTTCGGGCCACCCTGCCTTGGTGGGAATCGGCCGATGTGTTAAAAAAAAAAAAAAAAATATATATATATATATTACATACATATACATACATATATATATATATATATATTACATACATATACATACATATATATATATATATATATATATACATACATATACATACATACATATACATATATACATGCATAGACTCATTTGTCCTTGCCTCTTACAAAAGGAAGTATTTAGAATAAATAAAAGGTTGAATGAACTTAAGGCCGGGAACAAGTGGAAATCTTACCCACCTAGGTGTGTAAGTGACGGTCGTGATAGTGACTCGATCAAGTACATTGTGGTAGTTTAGTAAATGATGCTAGTGGGAAAGTGACTCAGGCAAGCAGAGTTTAGTAGTGTAGTAAGTGAAAGTGACGGGGAAAGTTGCCATGGTCTTTAATGGCACACAATGTTGGCCGAGTCTCCACTGGTCTGCCACAAGAGTGTATAACCCGACGGCTTCCAAGTCGGACGTTCTTCCTGTGCGCTCTGCAGTTTAACTTTTTAAAGTCATCCAGTTCCTTACAGTACCCGGTAGGATAACTTCTCCATTATATTCCGTGACGCGGCTGAGTTCATGAATTATAATTGTGATGTCAGAAGATATTCTTTTGTTTTTTGCATACTTGTTGAAAGTAACACAGTTAAACGAGTTTGGGCGGGAACAGTGTTTAGCCTTGCCAGTAATTGGGAATACATCATGATTGATGCAAGAGACCGTGTGCTTGTAAAGTGCCGTTTTGTGAATTTATACGAGTTTGTTGCTTTGAAATATGGTATGGTTATTCCCACGTAATTTTGATGTATGTATGTTGACATGAAAGCTAATGCACCTGTTCTGAAAGAAGAGGAGATTGTAGTATTTCAGCATTTCCTTTAACTTTGAACTTCAAACATGTTGACGCCTAATTCTGGCAAAGTTTTACAATCTTGGTGGTGCCTTTGATGAGTTTCGAGAGTCTCACTACTCTCTGAGCCCTGCCATGGGCCAGACTTCTCTGGTGCTTACCTGGTCAACCAGGCTGTTGCTGCTGGAAGCCCTCTGCCTTTCCCAATGTTTGGGGAATATAAACTTTCTTGTGAATGCTTTGTGAGGCATAGATACATTTAATCACCAAAATGTTAAAAAAATTGTTTCCAACAAGTTCTACTAACCTTGATTCGTTTCATGGTAATTGATGTATTGTTTTGGTAATATATCATTGTTTTTCGAGTGAATGACCTGTAAGAGGGGCTCTGTTAAATTGAAGTAAGCTAAGAATTCTAAAGAATAGTGTTGACAGTGATATATACAATTTGTTGTAATGTTATATTTGGGGAGTAAAGAGTTGCTAGAAATTGTATACTTATTAGAGAGCTTGAGAAACAGGATACCAGTGGAAGACTAAGTGAATTTACCCATAAATCTATATGAGGTGCGTGTGACAACTGCAGTACTGTTGCATGGCATGATAAGTTACTGAATATTGTACATCGACAGGATAAATTTACAGTCAGTGGTGTATGGCAGGAATGTATCTTCTTTCCCCTTTTATGCATAGCAGTAATTTATTATAAATTACTAGGTTATGTTGTGAAAGGGTATCATTCTTTCATAGTATAGAATGCCAATTCTCTATTTTAAAGAATTTTTGTTTATTAACGAAGTTTTTGTGTAAGTGTAGCTATGATTATTTTGGCTTATTTCATGGCATGTTATTAGTATCGAGTTAAGAAAGGTAGATCATTCTTGTCACAATTTCAAATGTGGTAGACATGGATTTTGCAAAGGCGTTTTACAAATCCAAATATGAGGTGATTGCACGCAAAATAAAGGCTATAGACATAACGGGAAAAACAGGTAAACAGATTATCGACTTTCTAACAGAATACAAATAATCATGAGGCCTGGCCACGGACCGGGACGAGGGGGCGTTTACTCCCGAAACCCCTCCAGGTATATTAAACAGCAAAATCTAGCATTAGCGAGGTAAAAAGTTCAGTACCCCAAGGCACAGCCCTTGCACCTCTTGTTTTTTTATCCTCGTAATAGCTAAAAACAATAGCCAAAGTTTTGTATCATTTGCGGATACAAAAATAGATGGACAAAATTGCAGGATATCAGCAGGGTTTTCCAGTTGGCAACATGATATTCAGTGGTAATAAATTCCAGCTCCTCAGATATGGGAAAAATTAAATAAAAAGGAATACCGTATACAAACCCTAAGAGGATCCTCAGACAGACCGCAAGGGACACGTGCAAGACCGAGTAATTATGTCGGCTGACGTTTCTTTCAAAGACAATAAGGCAAGTGTCACGACAGCCAGGAAAATTAGTATTCAAAACAAAGGAAATAGTGTCAATGGCACTATTCAAATCTCTTGTGCTCTCTCGTTTAGAATATTGTTCAATGTTGATGGTCCCGTTTTGGGCAGGGGAGATACAGAAATTTACAGCCTGCGTAGAGCCAGTAAAGTAAAGCATTTAAATTACTGGGAATGCCAAAGAGTTTTAAATGTGTACTCTCTGGAGCGAAACCCCTATGGTTTAGCGCTTCTATTTGATTATAATAATAATAATAATAATCTGGAGCGAAGGAGAAAGATACATGATTAATATATGCGTGGAGTACTTAAGAGCCTAGTCCCAAATCTGCATACTGCCATAGCAGTATACTGGAGAGATATGATGAGAGGAAGTGTAAAATAAACCCAGTGAAAAGCAGGGGCACCGTGAGCATAATAAGATAACACTATCAACATTCGTGGCATCAGACTATTCAACATCTTACTAGTAAATATTAGAAACACTGCTGGGACAAATGTAGAAGTCTTCTAGAGGAAACTGGACAAGTATCTCTATCAAGTGCTAGATCAACCAGGCTGTGATAGTTATGTGGGCCAGCGGGACGCAAACAGCAACAGCCTGGGTGACCAGGCAAGCATGAGACAAACCTAGCCCTGGGACGGGCTCAGGAAATAGAAAAATTCTCGGAGCTCATCAAAGGAAGGATATAAATGGCATTACTAGTATTATTAGTATATTGTTATTATGAGGAAGCTCTAAACCCGTAAGAATCTTACAGCGCCTGTGGAATGGAAGACACTCAGGTTTGATACAAGATAGGGGAGGGTAATTTCAATCTGTTGGATCAGCAGCCCTTCAAAAGAATTCACTAGAAGTGGTGGAGATATAGAGCACAAATATTGTCATGGCGGTACGGATTTCTGAAACTGGAGGTATGATGTTCCGCGTTGATTTCGGATATGACACTGAAAGCAAGGTGTAGTTAAAACTAAGTGTTCTCGCAGGACCATTGTTGGCAGATGTTGTATATAAACCTATTATGCGGAAAGTATTAGTGTTAGGTTGTGATTTTAGATTGGTTAATGAGGTGATGGTGTCTGGCAGTAATGCTGGAGAAAGGATAGTCGCGCGACATGTATCAGTACAGGCGGCGATAAGCTGATCCGGTTGCAGTGGTGGTATTTAACTCAGTTTAGTTCTTTTGTTGTATTGTATACAGACATAAAAGCATGAGAAGTAATCTTTATATTGAATTGAATCATTACATTCTGCATATAATCATTATATATAAAGTGACAGTGTATGACTTTACCTTGGGAATCCCTACAATTCCTCAAAAAGATTGAAATTCATAAGCAGTAATAATATATCAGATCTGTAATTGTAGAAGGCGGCATGAATGTTCAGCTGGCGGGACAGGCAGCGTTAGGTTGTGATAAGTGATAGACTGTGCTTGCCCCATTACTGTGCAGTGTGTGGAAACTTGGTCGTGGGTGAGCAGTTGTAGACTCTTATATCGTACATAGTGTTAATGTTAAAGATATTCATGAGCAAACTGTATAACCGCATTTGTTGTCTTGTAATATAGTAGCGGTGCAAGTACGATATGTTTTGTTAGTATTATGCATTAGGATGCATGCATATTGGCAATGACAAGCTGGTTAGTGAATGCATATGAAAGTTGAGCTGTGCAGCCTGATATCTAGCCTTGTCGTAATTTACGAGGTTGCGAAAGGTCGATTGTATAACGTGAATGTTTATACGTCTCTCCAATATCCATAGTTTTGTTCCTTACCACTGGAAAAAATAAACACATAAGCAGTATAATATGATCCTTTATTGACAACGTTTCGCCCACGCAGTGGGATTTATCGAGTCACCCCTTACCACTCTTCGGTTGGGTTGCCTTGATGCTGGTGAGGGGCTCTCGATTAAAGGAATTGAAGCTATCCACTTCCTGTGGTCAAACTAGTCTTTGTAAGACCCCTACGGTTTTAGTACTTACCCTTGCATATGATAATTTCTCCTTGCCAAAATTCACCACTTAGGATTTTTTTAAACGTAGAAAATGGCAAGGGAGCATTAAAGTGGTGTAAATAAATTAAGTAGCTTTTTATTCCCTCATTTTCAATGTAGATTATTATTATTATTATTATTATTATTATTATTATTATTATTATTATTTGTGAAGTGGATCATTCTGTCCGAGGAGTGGTAGAAACTATTATTATTATTATAATTATGTGAAGTAAGTCATTCCGTCCGAGGAATGGTGGAAGCTCGATCCTCTGTTAGCGGTCTTGAACTAATAAAAATCTCATCACGTTCCTATCATTTCACCTTGGTTTCCTTGTACGGGAAGATAGTAGCAGTCCAAGTATGCCAAGGTGCGACTGTTTTTTTTTTTTTTTTTTTTTGACAAGTTCAAGCCGGTCTTCCTCATTTACTCTGTTCTTCGAAGTACGGTGTTCTTTTTCCGACTATTATGTATGTCTATTTCTGAACGATCGTAGCAGTTATTTTAGGTTTGGCTACATTAGTTTAATATATATAAATTTATGCATATTTAACCGCCAAAATCAAAGTTACATAACGAAAGGGTAACATCTATTAGCTTGAAAGACACTCCAATCACTATTTGTTTGAGGCAATATGCTTGTTATATAGAATATGATTTCAGGCTTCATATCTAAGCATGAACTAGTATATTCAACTGTATGACCCTTGTGGGTTTAGCGCTTAGTTTTGATGATAATAATAGTAACAGTATATTCAAACAACCTGTTTTCCAATGTGGGCAGCAAGCTTCACCATTTGCAAATCCTGCATGCATTTCTGCACGCTTCAAGTTTCGAGGGAAATTTTAATATTTGCTATTCTAGGTTAGTTAATTACACACACACACACACACACACACACACACACACACACACACACACACACACACACACACACCAAAACACACACACATATATATATATATATATATATATATATATATATATATATATATATATATATATATTCTTGCCGAATAAGTAAAACTTGCGATTTTGGTTTAAATAGCAACACTCTTCTTGCCGAAAAGACAAGCGAAAATTTGTGTATGCAGTTATTTCGCAAAAATCATTTTGAACCTGACGAAAAAATACTTCATTGTTTTTGTTTATTATTAAATTATTGTAAACTTATCTAAAATATATTTAGTTGGATTAGGCTAAATTAAATTGCGCTTGTTATAATAAGGTTAGGTAAGTTTTCTAAGGTTCTTTTGGTACAAAATTATTAATTTTTACATTAACATAAATGAAAAATATATATTAAAAGTATATATATATATATATATATATATATATATATATATATATATATATATATATATATATATATATATATATATATATATATATATATATATATATCTTACACTCCAACAGCACATGTAAGCAAGGTAACATTTATGAAGGGATTCGGGGAAACCGGCAGGCCGGACTTGAGTCCTGGAGATGGGAAGTGCAGTGCCGGCACTCTGAAGGAGGGGTGTTAATGTTGCAGTTTTATAACTGCAGTGTAAGCGCACCTCTGGCAAGACATAGATGGAGTGAATGATGATGAAAGTTTTTCTTTTTTGGGCCACCCTGCCTTGGTGGGAAACGGCCGATGTGTTAAAAAAATAATAAAATATATGTATAATACACCTAAAGTTTATATAGCTAAAAAGAGTTTCCACGTGTATTTTGACTAGTATCTGTGTTATCAAAAACTGTGAAGGTAAATACTGATACTGTGGTAGATAAGCTGGTGGCTTCCAAGGGACACCCTGCCTGATATGCAACTGTTTGTTCAATATACTGGTGGATCTGCTGACACACACACACACACACACACGAACCCCTGCGACTACATATAGGTGAGTACAGGCACTCACGCATAAATTGCGTTTTGTTGGTGCTACCTGCAAAAAGCACTTCGTATGCACCACAGCCCGGCTGATAACGAACTGACTTGAGGAAATTTTCAAGTTCCCTCTTGAAGACAGCCAGGGGCCTGTTGGTAATCCCCATATGTATGAAGAGAGGGCGTTGAAGTCTTGGTCCCTTCACACTTATTGTAGGGTCCTTTAGTGTGTTCACTGCACCCTTGCTTTTCACTGAGGGTATTTTACACCGTCTGTTGAGTCTCTTTCATGGAAAATGATTTGTAATTACCTGTAGTCGCTTCTACGGCCCGGACCCAGACCAGACTTTCTGGTTGCTGGCCTGAAGATTTGGGACCAATCTCTCCACAATCTTCCAGGTGTAGATTATAATGCATCTTGCCTACGTTCCAAGGAGTACAGATCGAGTCACTTCAAATATTCCAATTTTAGGTGCTTGACTGAATTTATACGAGCTGTGAAGGTTCAATGCTCATTCTCCAGGTTTGCGGTTTCGCCTGCCTTAAACGGGACTATTTACATTATAGTATTCCAATCCAGAGAGAGAAAACAAGTGACTTGAAGATTATCATTTTTTGGCTTGGCTTCTGTTGTTTTGAAGGTTCATGTTATCCATTTTATCATTTTCCTTGCGACTGTGATAGTGATATGGTTGTGATCCTTGAAGGTGAGATATTCTGACAACTACTCTTAAGTCTCTTACGTTAATCTTTCGCCCTGTTAAGTGATTATAATTTTATACTACGTCCAATCTTTACTTCCTCAGTCTTTCCATAACGGATTAATTAAAACTTGTTCTCAAACATCATAGAAGACATTGTTTAAGCTTGGAATGCTTGCTGTGTCTTCAATGGATTCCACTTTCCTATAGATTCAAGTATCGTCGCAAAGGATAATGGGCGCTATTATTTATGAATTGTCGGATATGAGAGAGAGAACAGGGACAAATGTTGTTCCTTGAATAACAGTCTTTCACTATGGCAGCCTCTGATTTCAGCCTGTTCATTATTACACTATGGGTTCTGTTGGTTAGAAAATTAAATATGCATCTGTCCACTTTTCCAACTATTCCTTTTGCTGGCATTTTGTGAGCTGTTACACCATGATCACAGTTGTCAAAGGCTTTTACAAAGTGTGTCAACTACTACTGCATTTTACTTGTTTGTCACCCCATCCAAGATTATATAATAATGGTCAAACAATTGCTAGAGACAGAAGCGACATGCTCTAAACTCACGGTGCCCTGGGTTGTGCAGTTGTTGATATTCCATGTGATTAGCATTCCTGCTTCTTAAGACTCTCAGATTTTGTAAATACATTGTTCATAATAACTTCGGCCAGTTGTCCGCCAGCAGCAACAGCCTGGTTGACCAGGCAAGCATTGGACGATCCTGGCCCAAGGCCGGGTACCAGGAGGAGAAAAAAAAAACTGAAAACTCGTAAAAAAAGCAATTTCAATTCCTGTAGCATAATACCAACTAAATTTCGACAGGCCTAAGATAGGTTGGTTAAGATTAAAATAAATTAGAAACGTTAATTTTGGAAGGGTTAGATTAGGTTCCTAAGCTAATTTTGGTACAGAGTGAATATTACATATATCAACTTAAATCATTCAAAAAATATATCGGAGTACTAGAGAAAATTAAAAAAAATCCATTTTAGGGCAGTTCAGTTTATATGACTGATCCTTATTAAAAAGGCATGATTTATTTCGTTGGTGGCTCGGAGAGCAAGAATCTTCCCCCAGGAAAAGTTCCTTGATGCCGGCGAGGGGCTCTTGATCCAAGGAAGTGAACTTGTTCTCCATTTCCTCGAATTAGACTAATGGCCTATATGACTCCTACATTTTTAGCACTATCCTCTGATTATAACAATAAACGGAAAGAGAACACGAAGTTGCAGCGATCTGTTGATGCCGCTCTAACAAGTTTAGTGTATATATTGTATCTGAAGAGTCTGTCTTTTAATGGCTTTAGTTCATTCAGTTGATTTTTACAGTAGTCACATATTCTTAAGTAACTTCATATTACTGACGGTATACAATACCGGCAAGTTGACGAATAAGACTCATATGCAACACTTGGGTATATTTATTGCCGAAACTTTTCACATTTGCATGAGGTTCATGTGGGATACTGGTGAATAGGACACTGGTGATAGTAGTTTTGAGGTGATCAGTCCCTCAGCCTTGATTGGTGGTGGTCAATCTCTCAAGAGAGAGAGTGGTTGGCTGCAAACCACTGTTTTAGATTTGAGGGACTAACCACACCCTGCCAAAGCTAAGGGACTGATCACCTCAGAACTACTTCATGTGCTGTCTCCAGTGTTCTGTTGCCTTGTATTCCACTGAAGAAATCTGTTGTGCAAGCGAAACGTTTCTGCAACAAATATACCGGAGTGCTGTGCGTGCGTGTGTTATTTTTACCTAAAATTAAGATAAACTTTCGTTCTTTGTTGTGAACGATAGATTAGTAAATAGTGATGCAGAATGGTAAGACGCAGACAGGTAAAAGGTCAACTAAAGGGCTTTCAGATAAATATGAGGTCAGGGGAAGGTCAGTCTTGAACCGAATACACCATATCTCTCTCTCTCTCTCTTCTCTCTCTCTCTCTCTATCTGTTTTCTATCTTTAATTCTTTATCTTTGACCTTGCCTTGATTCAAAGAATTTGGGCTACTCTCTTCTTAGATCAAATCTGATAACCTTCCAGACTCCTGGAGCTGTATGACCCGTAAGAGTGCAGTGAATATAATAATATGGCGTGTGTTTCAACCAGAACCCACTAGCATGGCTTACATTTCTCGTGTGAAACAAAGATGAGCGAATCACAAGATTAATGTATTTCATTAATGTTAAGTAATATTAACTGAACATAGGTAAGCCATAGATACGTTAAGTACAATTGCCATATTACAGAAATTTTGAAATTTTAGTAAGGTCAGGCTAGGCTGCTAACATTGTTATGGTTCACACTTAAAAATTTGGTTTACCACGTTAATTTTCGTGGATATAGTTATTAATTATTCGCCGTATGACCCATACGTCTTTGGCGCTTGTTTTCGAATATAATAAATAAATAATGTTAATTAAATAATACTAGTCCGTCCTTTCGTCAAGGAAGAGTCAGTGATGCTGGTGAGGGGCTCTTGATCTAAGGAATTAGAACTGTGCTCCAGTTTCTTGAATCGCGCTTGTATGTCTTCCATATCCCCAGGCGTTGTATGACCCCTACGGGTTTAGTGCTCCCCATGAACGTAATAAAACATTTTTTAAGACGAGTCTGTTTGTTTGACTGCTCTAACTAACCGCGAGAGGTGTATCTCAGTGTATACACAGAGTCGTTATATACACTTAAGAATTTACCTTAATCCATATTTTAGGGAAAAAAGTATTTTTGACATTCGTGTTCAGATGAAATGCAGCATTAAAGTCGACAGACTTAAGCCTGACACACCAACAAACTTGCAACGATGATCAAATTAATGCCGAGCGCTAAATAATCTACACGGATTTATGTTTTTGTAAATATAATAATGACAATATAGATGTCTTCAGTATAAATAATGGAAGATCTATAGTTATACTTCAGCTTTATCTTTGGTAAGGCCTCATTTAGATTACGCTGCTCAGTTCTGGTCTCCATATTAGAGAACGGACATAAATGCGCTGGAAAATATACGTAGTTGATCCCATGTATTTGAAACTAACAACGAAGATAACTTACGAATGGAGGAATAATGCGGCAGGTGTACTGGACCGTACTTGGCAAACCCTATTCAAATCTACCATATGAAGGGCACTGAATTAGCACTCCCTGGAAAGGCGTAGAAATATGAGGTATATGACTAAAGTGTACAAATTGAAAATAGGAATAAATAAAAGAGAGATAAATAGTGTGCTGAAAGTATCTAGCCAAGACAGGACTCGCAGCAGTGGACTCGAGTTGGACAACTTTAGATTTAGAAAGGATATAGGGAAGTACTAGTTTGGCAATAGAACTGTAGAGAAGCGGAACAAACTCCAAGGTAGCGTCACTGGGGCGAAAACTCGGTAGCTTTAAATGCAGGTTGGATGGGTATATGGGTGGATGTGTCTGGGTGACAGTTGAACCTACTTTTCATGGGCCAATAAGCCTACTGCAGTGCTCTTTCATTATGTTCTTATACATTTCTCAGTAGTGAGGATCTTTTTTTTAAATACGTATCAACACCTGTATAAGTTTCATAACCAAACTAACCCCAGCTGAGGGTATATTTACAAATTGATAAAGGAGACACTTGTGCAACATTTGGGTATCTTTATTCCCCAGAATAAAGGCACAGGTGTCTCCTTCATCAGTCTGTCTGTTTTCTAAACCATTTATACAAATATTTACAAATACCCTTTTACTTGGAGTTGTTGTCCTGGTTATCTGTTCATTTCCTTTTGTCTTATTGGTAGGGAGCTGCATTTAAGGGATACCGTTAGCCAAGTTAGGTATGTAGTTGCCTTGTGCTTGGCGCCTCTCCTGTTCTTGCCAGTATCTATGCCACCAGAGCTGAGGCAGGTGGTAGGGAGTTGCACCCGTTATAATGTTTACCCTGTTGACTGTGTCCTCCACCAGATCTCCAGGAAAAACACATGTCTCCTCTTGTTATCCCTGTTGCAGGGGTAACAAGAGGCCATGAATACACAACTGCATTCATCCTGCAAGGATTTGCTCTCCCTACCTTCAGTCTTTCGTTTTCTTCAGTGTTTGCCCACCCCGTCGTTGTTGCGCTGTTATCCTACCTCGGCATCTTTCAATTCACCCACAACTTGTAGTCTACTAACACCCAGGCAATTATTTACTACTAGTTAAACATAGGCAACGTTACTAAGGAGACGTGCCCATACCTAAAGCTCTGCCCGGGAATCCCACCTGGGTTCATTTGGGTGTTAGCTTAATACACTCTACGGCTGAGGCTTTGTAGTTTTTTTTTAAATGCATACAGCTGCAGTGTGCTGTTACCTTATTCTCTATATGACCCCATTCTTTGTGGGTGAACCCAGGTGAGGGGGGGCGAGGTATGGCACTCACTGGCACAACTCACAGGCCAGGGATCAAGGATGGGGGAGGGGGAGGTGAGCTTTTGTGATCATTCATCTCACTATATGTTTGGCAGTAGTTGTAAACGAGTGGAGCTGCCAGTAAACGTCATCGAAGCAAAAACCTTGAGTAGTTTTAAGCTTAGACAATTACATGGCTAGGAATGATTGGGCATGAGTAGGACCTACTCATGCAGTAGGCCTACCGCAGTCTTTATTAGATATCCCCGAAGGGGAACCTTTAAATGGTTGTACTTTTAAATAGTTACTTGATTTTTTTTTTCATTATCTTTGTTTATTTCGCTTATAACCTAGTGCTTTCCTGGTTGACCAGGCAAGCACCAGATGAGCCTGGCCCATGACCGGCCTCTGGGAGTAACAAAAACTCTCAGAACTTATCAGGAATAAAGATTCTTAACACTGGTGTACGGTAATTAGGGCAAGATTCTTGAAATAGTTGGCATGTGTAGGTGGCATGTGCATATCTGCCAAATTTATGTATAAAATAGTGTTAAATCACATTAAATATAAGTGAATCTCTTCAGAATTAGTTCAGTATCTAATGGCTGATGCATCTTGTGGCCAGGATAGTACCCATGAAGTTTAGGGGTGAAAAGGACACTTGCAGGAGAGGAACTTAGACGCATGAACTCGTAATAACACGATTGCAAAACAAATCACAGAATGGGTTCAAGTAGCACCCGTTCTGTGATTTAGTGAAACATTTTCGCCTGCGGACCGAAGAAGCCCGTCCACAAACGAAACTTCTCGATAAAGTTCATCTCTGCAAATTGTCTTATGGGCTTTACACCATCTATATCCACCCATTAAATATACTTTGGGTGAAATATTTTTTTTTTAAATACTAAATTAGTTTATAAAACTTGAAATTGTTAGAATCCGTGCGACAACTGAAGAATGCCTCTTTTGATCGGTTTCAAATTTCAAGTTGTTATTGGACTGCATAATTTTCAATTTGTCAACTTTATTAAATCATTAGTAATATTGATTCCCATTCAGTAACTAAGGAATCCCTCTTCGTATCATCTGCAAAATATTAATACTGATACATTCCATACGAAAGAAGGCACCCTGAGAGCTTAAACTGTGTAGGTGCAAAATATATATATATATATATATATATATATATATATATATATATATATATATTCAATAATAACACTGCGCTAGCCAAGGACTCGAACCCATGTTGTACTGGTCCGCCTCATGGTGAGCGAGAACCACATGACGCTTAAACGCACAGGATCACCAAATCCTACAAGAATGACTCAATCAGCAGGGCTAGCTGTTTTACCGTCAGCCGAGGACATACGGTGGTGTGGAAGCTTCTAAGCTAATTTCATTCTCCTCTCCGTTTGGTGTACTAGCCTCACGAGCAGCATATATATATTATTGTAACCACGAACGAGTGGTATTGATCAATAACAACACTGCGCTAGCCAAGGACTCGAACCCATGTTGTACTATGGCCCGCCTCATGAGGCTAGTACACCAAACGGGGAGGAGAATGAAATTAGCTTAGAAGCTCCCACACCACCGTATGTCCTCGGATGACGGTAAAACAGCTAGCCCTGCTGGCAGCTTTATTCTTGTAGGATTTGGTGGTCCTGTGGGTTAAAACGTCATGTGGTTCTCGCTCACCATGAGGCTGGCCAGTACAACATAGGTTCGAGTCCTTGGCTGGCGCAGTGTTGTTATTGATCAATACTACTCGTTCATGGTTACAATAATATATACATGTATATATATATATATATATATATATATATATATATATATATATATATATATATATATGTCGTGCCGAATAGGTAAAACTTGCTATTTTGGCTTAAATAGCAACGCTCTTCTTGCCGAATAAGGCAAGCGAAAATTTGTGTATGCAATAATTTCGCAAAAATCATTCTGTAACCTAACAAAAAAAAATATTTCATTGTGTTTGTTTATTATTAAATTATTGTAAACTTACCAAAAATATATTTAGTTGGATTAGGCTAAATTAAATTGCGCTTGTTATAATAAGGTTAGGTAAGTTTTCTAAGGCACTTTTGGTACAAAATTATTAATTTTTATATTAACATAAATGAAAAATAGGTTTTTAAGCGTATAAGAGATAATTTTAGAAAGGACTTAATTTTAAATGAGTTCTTGCTAATTGACCAGTTTTATCTATTCGGCACGACACATATATATATATATATATATATATATATATATATATATATATATATATATATATATATATATATTCCCGTTTTTCACAATGCTCGTTTCTCTACATAGAAGGCTACATATAAAGTCTTTATTCCTTTACTGTTTTAACTAGGACAGTGAACTTTCATTGACAGTTGCGGGTGATTGTATGTTCACTCACGCCAAGATACTTGGTGAAAATAGCATACTTACGTCACCCGTGTCAGGCTGGTAGATTAATAATATGATTTTATAAGATATGCGACGTAATTTTTAAGATTACTACAGCACATTAATCATTGAATATAAAATTTTCAATAAACCTAATGAGAAAAAGGCTGTACGAGATCATTTTGTTTTGGAGATTCATCCTTAAAACCTACGTATTTACTTGACATAAACACGTGGAAATGGAATGCATTAACGTCTAAGGCACAGTAGGCCACCGTCTCTTGCGTCACTAGACCTGGCATTGAGAAGGATGTGTGCACATTGAGGAGCTTGTTTTAATGATTTCTTAACGTCACACAATGGTGTCACTGGTAAAGGAGTCTAAAAAACGCTCCGGTCCTGGGTCTTTGATCACTTCTAATAAATACTGTATACCATGGTTAGAGGGAAGTCTAGGCTGTGAGGTAACGTGTTTGGAAGTCTTATGATAAAAGCAAATACTTTTCAACTCTTGAGAGTGGGAATGATGGTGTGTGAGTTAAACCAACAATGTTCATCTTTTCTTTTGTTCACATAATATAAATTGATGTAAAAAAATTTTGGTTGGTAGTGTGATGGACTTCATTCTGGAAGTCTGTGTTTGAACTACAGTAGTTGTATTTCGTTCCCTGTGCGACCCAAGAAAGGTATTATCCCCTGTTCCATAAGTCGAACCCCTTATATCTCGTCGTACGCAAGCGGCATAGTAGCTGTACTTCAAAGCCTTCAAGAAGCAGAGGAGCTCAACTTCCTCGAAAGACCTAGGAGTTATAACTCAACCCTCCCAAAAGGTTAAGCAGCTCAAGATGAACACCTTCAAGACAAAAAAGATTTAGCTTAACCCTCAAAATCCTTCAAGGGAGGTTCCTTGATGCTGGCCAAGACCTCCTGAGCCAAGAAATTGGACGTGATTTCATTTTCATTGGATCGAACCTGAATGCTTCCCATTCCCTCAGGCGCTCTGTGACCCCTACTAGTTTAGCGTTCCCTATAAGTTTAATAAATATTGTAACACCCTCAAGGGGTACAGTAACGTATACCAGCACCCTCGAGGGCTGCATGGATGTAGATCAACAACCTCAACATATAAAAATGCATTCTCAAGTTTTCATGGAAACCAATATCCCAATTTGTTCAGAAAAATTAACAAATTGGGACTAGAGCCATTAACAAAGAGAACCTTTCTTGGAGCAAAATATACCAGAACTGAAATTTAGAGCTGATCAGAAGTATCATTCTCCAGTAAACTGGCACCTATACATCTTCAATCTACAGAGAATCTTCTTAGAAGCATAAGCATTGCAAGTCGAAAATCTTCAAATTTGAATCTGATTGCCTCTTATTTCCTTGGCGCTATATGAACCCTATTTGTTTAGCGCTTCCCCTAATGTGTATATGTGTGTGTGTGCGTGCATGTATGTGTGTGTGCATGTGTGCGCGCGTGCATGTGTGTGTGTGTGTGCGTGCATGTATGTGTGTGTGCATGTGTGCGCGCGTACATGTGTGTGCGCGTGTATATGTGTGTGTGTGTGTGTGTGTGCATGCATGTGTGTATGTGTGTGCGCGTGCATGTGTGTATGGTGTGTATGCAAGCATTTGCGAGTGCATACATGTAGCTCGAAAGTACAAAGTACATGTTATCAACACACGACTAAGTGAGTGCGCGCGCGCGCGCGCACACACACACACACACACACACACACACACACACACACACAGGAATCCAGTAGTAAGGTACATTTTAACCAGCACAAAGAGTTAGAAATCATCTGTGTTGACTGAAAATTGAAATATGGGCTTCGGAACTACAATTCAACCCTCACGAAATTATTAGGATAATTGCAGTGCGCAATTGTTACGATTATATTATCGCTTGTTTCGAAATTTAATAAAGGTATATTGTACTAGTTATATGCAATGCATTGATTGCAGATTTGCTCACTGCGTTATCATTTTTATTTTGTTTCCGTAATTGCAAGTTTTACACGCATTTGTTTTTATTTCTACTAATGCTATTTTACATTTCTGGGAACATGTATTCATTGATTTTTTGCTGGGCGTGCAGATATTAGCATGAACCCTACGTACTTTACATTATCTTTAGTCATCCAATGAGGCTTAATGTGTTGCTTAAACACAGCCACAACTGAAAGAGAGAATAATGTAATAGTATTTTGCAAACTTGGCACTACCTGCATAGTCGTAGAGAAGTTTGGCATTAATTCTTTAAACTTTGTGACAAGTATTTTCAAACAGTTTTTATTCAGGATGTATATTGTAAGTGGTTTACAAAAAGTAAACTAGACCATGACACTATGACCCAGAGCTACGGTTCTGTTCTTCACATCCCCCTCCTCCTTGCCCACTCAAACTCAAATAAGCAATTTCAGGGAACTAAACATTTTAAACAAGGGTTTTGCTATTTACATAAGCACGTGCATTTAGATTGTCTAAATATCACGGGAGAGACATGAGTACCGAAGCAGACTAGCGTGTGTGTGTGTCTACGGACTCACCTGTTTGTGGTTGCAGGGGTCGAGTTATAGCTCCTGGCTCCGCCTCTTCGCTAATCGCTACTAGGTACATTCACTGCTCCAAGAGCCTTATCGTACCTCATCTTAAAGCTATGTGTGTGTGTGCGTGTGTGTGTGTGTGTATGTTTTCTATTTGACGATAAGACCAGTGAAGTACTTTTAGATAATATCTGTATTTGTTTTGTTTTATAACAGGTGCGATTATTACATGTGCCAGGGTCAAAACTTATTTTTTGGATCCATGAACATACATCCACAACTCACGTTTGTATATGGTGTTTCAAAGTTAAGGATGGTATACAGTACCAGTATTATTAACAGTACCATATGTCAGTAATTAGTGTGTCAGTGGATCCTATATTTTGCACGGTATATGTAATAATTATATTGTGTACACTATAATTACTGTTTTGTACAGTATAAGGATTACTGTATGCATGGGAAATATTGAAAGGTTGTATACAATATTTGGTGTAAGGGAATTTTAGTGTCATACTTATAATAATAATAATAATAATATATATTTCTATAAATACATGATGCAGTGCAGTGAATCATCTGCGGCGTATTGAGAGTCTGATACAGGGCGTATGGACCAGTTCTGGTGTATCATAATTCAATATATTGTAGGTCGAGTGAGGAGCTATTTGTTCATTTATATTAGGCATATATTTTAGAACGTTAATACTACACTAGTATTAAGGTCAAAACTATTACATCAGCTCAAACAATGGTAGGGGGTGGGCATTGGCTTCAATTTTTTTTCCTTGGAAATGATGTGACCTTGACCGGTTACATTTAAACAGTACTATTAGCGCTATATTAAGATAAGCAAAAATACTGCTTCTTGGGGCTGCTAATTAACGCCAAGTTAACTAAAGTCATGACTAGCCTTCATTTTATGTGTATAGTATACGCATCTTAAGAATTTGTCATTATTACAGATATTTGTGGAAGTAATGTTTGTAAGGTGCCTTCAGAATATATGGATGGATGAATAACATGTGAACAGTTATAGTGTCCTCTCCGAGTGGGACTTATGACCTTTGGTAGGACTAGTCTTGATACAATGATTCAATTCTACCACTTGAACTTTAACAAACGATTGTTGTAATTTTTCAATATGGGAAAAAGCGGCAGACCTTGGCCTTACTTTGAGTTGAGTGTCCCATAACGAAAATAGAGGCAAGTCATCGCTTCCAGCAAGTACAAAATTGACCACCATGGCCACCTAGCATAGTTTATGAAGATAGGTGGCCTCTGCAGTTTAGTCTCCCTGGACCCCACTTAAAATACTGTTTCGTCATTGCCAGTTTGGACGTCACGCTTTTTTTCCACAGATAAGAAAGCCGTTATTTTATCTTATTTCATTTTAAAGTCTGTTATGTCTTATACCATTCCAGGGATGCCACCAACAACAATTAAGTAATTAACTTAATTGCTGGATGCCCAGAGAAGGCAGTTTAAAGACGTGCCTATAATCTCGCAATTTCCCAACCCATCCTTCTAAACTTAAAAATTAAGTAAAAAAAAATCGGAATATAAGAATGAAGGAACACCGCAGTAGGCCTAGTGGCCCATGTTAGGCAGATCTAACTTACACCAAAGATCTCGCGCCAGTGACGCTACCTGAGAGTTTGCTCCATTCATTTACGACTCTATTGTCACGTACTGAGTTAAGCGAATTTCTCCATTTGTTTTATGTTGGATTTTCGCTGTGTAAAAAAAAATATAATATACTACAGTGTCAATAAATGCAGTAGTAGATAGAGGTGATAAAAACTTTTGAAGCATAAACAGAAAACGAGGACTCTTTCAGCGGACTCTATAATACAGACAGTCACTGTGTAAGTCTCATGTGAAAGTCATCCACCAGACTGTCAACATGCTGACTGATTAGAAGGATGGGTTGGGATTCAAACATCGGCCTTTTAAGTTTAAACTTTTTTTTTAACGTGTGTTTTGTTTTTAATCTGTGTTGCACAACACTATTCTGTAACTTCAAACAATATATATAAGTTTATTTTTGTATGCTTTTATATAATTATAAGTACACATACATACCCAGTAAAGGTCAGTCGACTTGAAGTTACAGTAAAATCAGTTTAGTTACATATCACTCTAGCAAAGAAAATATATTAGTATTATACATCTTGGTGTGTAGATAACTGGTTGAGAAAACCCACACGTTGATGAATCAGACACTTGTACAACACTTCGGTATCTTTATTGTGGGAACGTTTCGCCCGCCAGTGGCTTCCTCAGTCCAGTACAGAGAGTGAAAGGTTGATTGAGAAAGATACACATGTATGTGGCATGCCAGTGAGCGGCCAGGACCGGTCTGGTGTTTTTAATACACACTGTGGTGTTGTGGGTGAGTGAGCGCGCATGCCCACAGCTGCATTTCACTTTCCTAATTTTGTTATATGCTTATAGATATTTTCCTTTTAAACGCCATTGTGATGGTGTTTCTTTTTCTTAAATGCAATAATTTTGTTTACTGAAAGGTTTTACATGATTAAGATTGAAAGCTGTTGTTTATTTACAAGCCAAGTATCGTTATCCTACCTCATCTTATTTCAAGTTACTATTATTATTATTATAATTATATTATTATTGTTATGTACGTAACTTGAGAATGCATAAGTCACTCTGCTTTAAATTTTCAACTCTGAAGTACCTCTCAAGTTATCATATTCATGGGAAAGTCGCAAATTCGGAAGTGTTATACAGCTCCTGGTGAATGAGAGGCAGTCAGGTTTGAAGTGAGGAAGCAGACGGTAGCTACAGTTCCTTTGATCAAGTGCCCTTCAACATCGTGGCGAAGGGAGCTCATTTCAAAGCCTTGCCCCGCAATAGCTTATTACGGAGTTCGTATATTGAAATGTACTTTGGCTTATATACTGTAGACAGGTGAGTCGAAGAAGGAGGCTGGGGGATCACAGTGGAACCTTGCACCTGTCTACAGTATATAAGCCACTTCTCCGGCCATATGCTGTACTTTCTACAAGAGAAATGTACTTTATTTACTGGGTGCAGGGTGGAAATAAAGCTCGCTCTCATATAGAGTATATTCTGTCATCTACGATATGCTTCTTTGTATCTTTCCTTCGACTTCGGGTCGAGGTAATCATGTGGTCTTTACTTTCTCCAGCTTCCCCGCCATCCCCAGATGGTGTTCACTTGAGGTGGTCTTTCAGGTTCCTTGTTACTTTTACCCGTTGTTGTAATTTGCCAAGCCTCCTTTTTCCAACATTGAATAAATTTCCTTTCACTTTCAAACGTGAAGTTGGTTTCAGGAAGCAGATATATGTACAGCGAAAGTACGTAAATAAGACTTATACCTAGAGCACCGAAACATTTTATTAAGAAACGTTTCTCTCACGGGGAGGTTTATCAGTCCATTGTATTGATAAAGCTCCCGTGAGCGAAATGTTTTCTGATAAAGTGTGGTGTTACATATATCTTATTTACAAACTTAAGAGTGTTGCCCAGGTTATCCTGAACATTTTTCTTCAGACATTTAATTAAGTCGAAGCACCTGATATAAATAAGGGGATATAAATAAGGTCCTCAAGACCTTATTTATATCCCCTTTGTTAATACCCATTTTCCACTTGTATACCTCGATCATGTCTCCCCTCATTCTACGTCTTACAAGTGAATGTAATTTAAGGGTATTCAATCTTTCTTCGTAAGGAAGATTTCTAATGCTATGTATTAATTTAGTCATTCTACGCTGAATGTTTTCTAACGAATTTATGTCCATTCTGTAATATGGAGACCAGAACTGAGCTGCGTAATCTAGGTGAGGCCTTACTAATGATGTATAAAGCTGTAATATAACCTCTGGACTTCTGTTGCTAACACTTCTTGATATAAATCCCAGTAATATATTTGCCTTATTACGTACGCTTAGGCACTGCTGTCTTGGTTTAAGGTTGCTGCTTACCATCACCCCCAAGTCCTTCTCGCAATCTGTATGGCTAAGTTCTACGTTATTTAACTTATAAGTGCTTGGGTTATGGACACTCCCGAGCTTCAGAACCTTGCACTGAACTGCATCTGCCACTTTTCTGACCACGAATTAAGTTTGTCTAAATCTTCCTGAAGTTCTATGACATCTATGTTTGAATCAATTATCCTACCTATCTTCGTGTCGTCGGCGAATTTGCTCATGTCACTAGTAATTCCCTCGTCAAGGTCATTGATATATATTATAAATAACAATGGGCCTAAGATTGATCCCTGTGGAACACCACTTGTTACAAGTCCCCACTTGGATTTAACCCCATTTATGCACACTCTCTGCTTCCTATTGGTGAGCCATGACTCGATCCATGACCACTTTTCCCTCAATGCCATGAGCTGCCACTTTCTTTAACAGTCTCTGGTGCGGTACTCTATCAAAAGCCTTACTAAAGTCTAAATAAACAATATCGAATTCTTTATCGTGATCAACAGCCTCAAAAGCTTTACTGAAGAAGGTTAATAAATTAGATAGGCAGGAACGGCCCCTCGTGAATCCATGCTGAGTATCATTAATCAAATTATGGTTATCTAGATGACTTCTAATAATATCAGCTATAATTGACTCTAGTAATTTGCCTACAATTGAGGTCAGGATTATTGGGCGGTAATTTGACGGTAGTGGCTTGTCCCCTGCTTTAAAAAATAGGAATTACATTAGCCATCTTCCACATATCAGACAATTGACCTCTTCGCTCTCGGGCTGAGAGGTTGTGCGGCGCAGTAGCTCCTGACCTAGTCTTGGCGCAACTTCCGTTTTTCGGCAAGATGGCGACCAGTATGAGGAGGAGACGCAACACAGTGTGTATTGAGTTACTACAGGGAGCTATCTACCCAGTAAATGCTTCTGTTTTGCTGCCAGCGATTATCCGTGACACCTTTGGTGTTATCAGCGATGACCTTTACGGAGTTGCCTTGAATGGCTCGAGGAGAATTTTTGTGAAATTCAACACAGCAGAGGCGTATGAGAAGATAGTGGAACGCTACCAGGAGGAATGTATCATCGTCAACACTGGATTAGAGGTCAGGCTAAGGGATGTTTCGGCCTACTATACTTATGTTCGTGTGAGAAACGTGCCATTTGAGACCTTAGGAGTGGACCTAAGTGAAGTATTTCAACAATATGGTGTAGTGCACACGACAACAATGGGACGTTGGACGGACGGAATTTATGAAGGATTGCCTGAGGGCTCTTACACTTTAAAAATGACCTTAAAACGCCCCATACCATCATATGTCATGCTGGACGAATTTAGGACGCAAGTGTTTGTCACTTACGCAGGACAGCGTAAGACTTGCAGAATGTGTGGGGCATACGATCATATGGCGGCGGGTGCCCCGCAGCCCTGGCGTCGAGAATGGTGACTCATAATGTACCTGTGGTACAAGCCCCTTTGAGGAACCTGTACCTGCGAATGTGGTGGAGATGGGTAATGCCAGTTGGGCAGATGTAGTGCAAGGAGTGGAGGACCGTTGTGTGACACTCCCTGAAGCACTGGGTGCTTCGCCAGTGGGTGAGTTGGAACATGTACTAGAGACTGATGGGACGGTGGAGGGTGTGCAACAAGAGGAATTGCCGAAACCAGTGCAAGAGATGATAAGCACTTTTCTGGCTGGTTCGGAGGTGGATGCCTCGGGAACGAACGGAACATTGCAGGGAGAGGAGGAAAGGCTTATCCAAGCTGTTAATGTGTTAGAGGAAGGGGCAGACAGGCTACAGAAGCGAGAGGTGGAGGCCATTGTGCATAGGGAAGAGGAAGTGAGCACGGATGAGATGGAGGTTGGGGTTAAATCTAGAAAGAGGGCTGGCGAAACATCGGATGATGATGTTCTAACACCTGGCCAGCGTTCAGGCAAGAAGGTATGGGTGGAGAGGCCAGGGAAAGGGACAGTGGGAGATCAGGGAAAGGCGGGGGGACATAGTGTGAGACAAGACAGGACTAAAGGTAGTATAGTAAAGAGTGCCACAGGTAGAACACAGACACCCAGGGAAAGCCCCGTTGGCGTATTCCAGTGTTTAACAATAAATGCAAATGGCCTTAGGGCTGAAGTAAAGTGTAGTTGGATGGAGGTTATACTGAGACGATATGACATAGACGTGTGTTTTATACAAGAGCATAACTTCAGGTGTGGTAGAGATTTGAGATTAAAGGGTATCAAATATTTGCAGGTAGCTCGGGAAGTTAAAGGGTGGGGTGGCAGTGGGTGTGAAAGAATCCAGCCCCTTCCGATTGTTAGCTTGGGAGGAGGGAGGAGGGGGGAGAGTAGTGAGGGTGGATGGAGTGTTGGGAGGCATAAGGGTGTGCTTTGTAGGTATTTACATGCCTGCTGACAGTAATCGTAGAGTTAAGGAGGAGTTTGTGAGGGATGTCTTGACTTTTTATTTGAGAGGGCTGCCAATGATTACGGTGTTGGGTGGTGACTGGAACTGTATTATTAGGAAAAAGATGTGGAACCTAGAGGGCAGGTTGTGAGTTAGGGGTCTTGCGTACATTATTGAGGGAGGTGGGGGTATTAGATGTGGTAAGGGAGATGGTTGGGGTGTAGAGCATACCTTCGTGAGAAGAGGATATGCTGCCAGATTAGATCGAGTGTATGTCACAAAGGATGTTACAGTGGGAGGGTTCGCACGTTAGATATTGGTTTTTCAGATCATCGTGGTGTTATAGTGGAGGTGACGTGGGAGGAATGGTACGCAGGTACAATAGTTTTTGGAAGATGAATGTAAGTTTGCTGCGGGGGGAGGAAGAGCGGACATTATTTGCCGAATGGTGGGGGTCATTATGGAAGGAAGGGGCAGGGGAACGGGAGAAGGATTTTCTGGAATGGTGGGAAACAAGTGCGAAGACGAGAATAAGGGAATATTACAGAAATAGAGGTAAGGAGGAGGCTTGGTGGAAGTTTGGTCTTCAGAAGTATTTAGAGGGTCAGCTGCAGGAATGTTATTGGGGGGTAGTAGGTTTGGGAAATACGGGACTTGAGGGGTAGGTTAAAGGACATTCAAAATGACCGCTTTGACGACATAAGAGTCAGGGGAGGCATTGAGGAGGCGTTATGGGGGGATAAACCATCTGGTTGCGTGTTGCGACAGTTCAGAGACAGACAGAGGTGTACTACGATAATGGGGGTAGAAGTGTGTACAGGGGTAGGTGGCTATAACGTGGGACAAGTGTTAGGAACGACAGATGGTATAAGCAATTATGCTGATTTTTGGTTTGAGAGGAAATTAGCGGAGAGGACAGAGAGGGTAGGGAGGGAGGGATTATTGAGGAAGGAATCCTGTGTCGTGTGGGAAAAGAGGAGTGTGAGAGTTTAAGTGGAAGTATAAGTGAGCAGGAGGTGGGGGAGGCTGTGGCTAGTTTAACGTTAGGAAAGGCACCAGGTATAGATGGAATACCTAATGACTTTTACGTATTACACTGGGAAACATTGCGAGAATGTTTGGTGCTTTTGTTCAATTGTATGAAAGAGAAGGGACGGTTGGGTGAAACGCAGAGTACGGGGGTGGTTGTTCTGGTGCCGAAGAAAGGGGAGAAGAGGACCTTGGGAAATTATAGAGCCTTATCCCTCATGTGTGGGATTATAAAATTTTGCAAAAATATTGGGTAATAGGATGAAATTGGTGCTTGACAAAGTCATACATCAGGGGCAGTTCGGTATACCTGGTAGAAGTATGAATGTGGGACATGGTCGTATCAAGGATTTTATTGAGAGTAGGAAGGGCGGGGGTGTTCTGGGAATTGATTGGAAGGAAGCGTATGACAGTGTGGATCGACGAATGTTGGGAATTATGTTGAGAAGACAGGGATATGGAGAGGACATTGCCGCATGGGTAGAGACTTTGTATAATTCAGCAAAGGTGCAGGTGCAGGTGAACGGGAAGTTGGGACGACAGGTGATGATGGAAAGGGATTGAGACAGGGGTGTCCATTGTCACAAATCCTATTCGCGTGTTTGCAAGATTCTTTTTATAGGTTAATAGAGGAAGGAGTGGGAGAGAGTGGACAGGGGAGGCTTGTGGTGTGGGAATAGTGGGGTACGTAGATGATACAACTGTACTAGTGGGTGGGGAGGAAGGGTTGGCGAACGTGGGACGTATTATAGAGATTTTTGGGGCGGCGACAGGGATGAGGGTCAATGGTGCGAAATCTAAGTTATTGGAAGTGGGAATGTGGGTGGGAGGAGGCTTGGGAGAGGCGTATGGATGGAAGGTTGTTGATAGGATTAAAATTTGTGGAATAGTATATATGGCGGATGTGGAAGAGGCTAGGCAGGTAAATTCTGTGGAGGTGGTGGGTAGGGCTCTGGGTAGAATGAGGGCTGGAGGCCGGGAGATGTAACACTAATACAGAGGGTGGTGGTGGTGAATACTC
This sequence comes from Cherax destructor, assembly GCA_009830355.1. NCBI lineage: Eukaryota > Metazoa > Arthropoda > Malacostraca > Decapoda > Parastacidae > Cherax > Cherax destructor. The sequence goes on from WNWK01003046.1 coordinate 60,776, forward strand.
TTGTATATAGTAAGGTGTGGAATGTGGCTGCCGTGTATCCTTTGAGGATGGAAGAGGTAAGAGAATTACAAAGGAAAGTGTTAAGGTATGTGTGGGGGTATGGAAGGCCATGGTTAAGAAAGGAGGTCGTTATGATGAAAGTCCGAAAAGGTGGGTTGGGACTTATTCCCTTGGAAAATAGGGTGAAAGCTGTGTATGTAAAACAGTGTTTTTGAGAAAAGGGGGTGCGGGATTGCGTGTAGGGAGGGTCATGGAGGATGTACGAAAGTGGTGGGAGGGGAAGGAATTGCGGGTGTGTGAAGATATGGCAAGGCAGTTGTTGATAGCGAGGAGCCTAAAAGGGTAAAGGTGGGTAGGCTGGGGAGGGTTAGTGATAGGGTAGGGGTGGTGCAGGGGCAGGAACAATTTCCGGTTTATAATTGGAGGGAGATTTGGGGGGAATTTAGAAAGATGCGTTTCAGGCCAAGGGTCAGGGAAGTAGTATATAGATTTTTATTGGGTATATTGGCGTCTAGGACGGCATTGTATAGAATGGGGTTGATGAGTACGAATGCATGTCAGTGGTGTGGGGATGAAGAGACAGCCTATCATGCTGTCTACTTTTGTGAATCGTTAGAGGTAGTGAGGCTGTGGCTTGCAAGGGTTATTGTGTTGGTGGGAGGGGGACATTTTTCGCTCTTGAGGGCCTTAAGTTTTGATGTGGAGGGAACACCGAAAGAAGTAGGACGGGCAATTAAGTATGTAGTTGCGGATTTTTTGCACGTATCGTGGGGAATGCGGGAGGTGGGTGGGGTCTGTAGGGTCAGAGCATTATCGGGTAGCGTGTATAGGACCATGTGTAGAAACAGGATATTATATGGAGGTAAATGGGTAGCGAGTTTTCTGAGGGGTATAGATCTTTAACAGTGGAAAAATTATTACGATGATTAAATGTAGTGTGGGAATGGACTGGATTCAATGTGGGATAGTAGTAGGTAGGGTGGGGGTAGATTTGTTGCGTGTGTATATAGACGTCTAGCTGTTTGATCCTGGGGAAGGTGGAAGACTGGAGACTAACATACTCTGATTTTGAGAGTTGGGGTAAAGACAACTGACGAGAAAGGGGAGCATAGGAATAGGAGGATGAAAGTGTGTATCAGGATGGACCATACTACATTAGGACGTGACGAAGGACATGTTCAATTAAATGGAGTACGCCAGCGGGGTTTTTGGTAGTGTTGAGAGGATGTGTTATTGAGAAGTTATAATTTTCAAATCATGCTTAATATAGGAACTGTCATTGGCTAGTTCCTTCAAATGGTGTAATTAAATTATGTTATATTGCTTTAATGTGTTGAGAAACACAAAAGTTCAGAAGATAATTTTTCTATCAATATTGTAAAAGTTTCACTTGTTAAGAGGTGATATTAAGGAGTACACAGTTTCCTTAATTAATAAGACACATTGAAAATATTAAGGAAGTATGTATGCTTAATGAGGTTTATGCATTCTTTTTACATGGACATGGGCTTTATGAACGCTATGACATGATCCTTTGATTATTGTATTGTATAATGTAAGATTTTGTGTTACTGTTAAATAGTCATTGGCACTCTTGGAGATGATTGTAGGGTTTAGGCTAATATGTTGCCATATATTGTACTGGTGAGATAACAGTCATTATATTATTATGGATGTACCGAGGGGTGTTTTAGTTTTCTGTAATAATCATTTGGCTATCATGTATTTGTATTTAAACAATCTAGAGGTTCATGAAATAGTGAGAACATAACAAGTAGTCATTTTGTTCTAGTGTGATTACACTGCCAGTATATCATTAAGGATGTTTTCAAAGAATGCATATAGTATAAATATTATGTAGGTATATACTTGTTGGTCAGGTTTTATTGTTCGTTATATACAGAATGTAGACACTGTTTGCTGGTTATTTTGTATTTTGTTGCTCTGGAAGCAATAGTGAAGCGCAGTTTTGTAAGATTTTCTTATTATGTACTATGGTTTTTATAATAAAATATAAAAAAAAAAATTATCCTACCTATCTTCGTGTCGTCGGCGAATTTGCTCATGTCACTAGTAATTCCCTCGTCAAGGTCATTGATATATATTATAAATAACAATGGGCCTAAGATTGATCCCTGTGGAACACCACTTGTTACAAGTCCCCACTCGGATTTAACCCCATTTATGCACACTCTCTGCTTCCTATTGGTGAGCCATGACTCGATCCATGACAGCACTTTTCCCTCAATGCCATGAGCTGCCACTTTCTTTAACAGTCTCTGGTGCGGTACTCTATCAAAAGCCTTACTAAAGTCTAAATAAACAATATCGAATTCTTTATCGTGATCAACAGCCTCAAAAGCTTTACTGAAGAAGGTTAATAAATTAGATAGGCAGGAACGGCCCCTCGTGAATCCATGCTGAGTATCATTAATCAAATTATGGTTATCTAGATGACTTCTAATAATATCAGCTATAATTGACTCTAGTAATTTGCCTACAATTGAGGTCAGGATTATTGGGCGGTAATTTGACGGTAGTGGCTTGTCCCCTGCTTTAAAAATAGGAATTACATTAGCCATCTTCCACATATCAGACACTACACCTGTTTGAAGAGATAAATTAAAAATGTTAGATAATGGTTCACAGAGTTCCATTTTGCATTCCTTAAGAACCCTTGCAAAAAGCTCATCAGGACCCGGCGATTTATTTTGTTTCAGTCGATCTAGTTGTTTCATAACCATTTCGCTAGTGACTGTGATATTACATAATTTATCTTCTTCTGGGCCTCTGTAAAAATTAATTACTGGGATATTATTAGTGTCTTCCTGTGTTAATGTGACATTTTATTGTGGCAACGTTTCGCTCTCCAGGAGCTTTGTCAAGCCGTTACAAACAATACATGGACACAGAGGGTATATATATGCTCAGAGTGAGGTGTAATACTAGTGGTAGTAGTAATACAATAAGGTAGAACAATCAACTTGCACATGAGGAAAAGGTGAAAGCAATTACTTGTCGGTAATTCTACCAATATTAATACAGCCTTGTGCTTGTTTAATTAAATAATAACGTACACCACAGTGTACGATTACCTTTTGCTTCAACACTTTATATATTAATGGGGAAGCTCTGAACCCGTAAGGGTCATACAGTGCTGGGGGAATAGGAGGTAATTAAGTTTTATTCAAGGAAGAAGAGGCTAGCTCTAGTTTCTTTGAATCAAAAGCCCTTCAGCATCAAAGCACCATCCTGGAAGGGACCCAACACTTGAATATTTCCAGGAATCTGGAGTCTTCTAATACATTAGTATTTTGCCCAAGATATGACTGACAACACATCTGAAGTTTCTAACACATTCGCATAGTATTTTTTCCCTAATTGCGATTCACAGCAGTCAGCTGACACACAGGTACCTACTTATACTGATAGGTGGACAGTGACAGCAGAGACGTAAGAGAACTTGTCTGTCTTCATTTCTACGGTTCGGAGGTCGAGCCCGGGAAATTTCGGTTGGTATCCAAACGGTCTCACCATTGAACTACTTGGCAGCTCTGTTGTATATGTTTATCCCGTCGTTGTTTGGGAAGGGGAGGATGATGGATGCGTGGACTGGCTTCCACCTGTACCAAAATCACTCATACGTACACCTGCTCATGTTCTCTCTCTCTCTCTCTCTCTCTCTCTCTCTCTCTCTCTCTCTCTCTCTCTCTCTCTCTCTCTCTCTCTCTCTCTCTCTCTCTCTCTCACACACACACACACACACACACACACACACCTGAAGTATACTGAACGTCCCTCCACCACATCCTCATCCAAGTCATTCCACTTGTCTACCATCTTGAGACTAAAGAAAGACTTCCTTACATTACTGGTTCATCTGTATTTTCTGCCTTCACCTGTGTCCCCTTGATCCTGGTCCTCTTAATTCAGACTGTCCTTATCTTCTCTATCAGGCGCTGTATGTCTCACCTCCAAAACTTCAGTTTACCGGTTTCCTTGAAAATCATTCAGAAATGTAATTCTACCAATATTAATTCGTTCTCAGTTCAATAGAACATTAAATCATAAAAAAAACCACTTGTCTTTACTCACTCTGATCTTACATGCTTATCCACGTCTGCTTAATGCTCAAGCCCGCATGACTTAAAACCTTGCACAAATAACCCGCACGTACATGTAGAAGAGAGGAGCTTACGACGACGTTTCGGTCCGACTTTAATCATTTACAAAGTCACACTGCCTACACCAAGTGTGACTTTGTAAATGGTAAAAGTCGGACCGGAAAGTCATCGTAAGTTCCTCTCTTCTATGTGTGGGTTATTTGTTTATTATTCCAGTCACATTATACTGCTTATATGTTTATTTTTCCATTGTGTCGGTATTTTATACCATTTATTTCAATTCCAGTCACGTTATTGTTCCTTTTTGTTCTTTATGACTTAAAACGTTCTTACCTCTCTCTCTCTCTCAAACCCATTCTCGGACCAACCCTACCTCTCCTTCCTTCCACCATGGATTCATACATACTGGAAAAATAAACACATAAGCAGTATAATGTGATCCTTTATTGACAACGTTTCGCCCACTGCGTGGGCGAAACGTTGTCAATAAAGGATCACATTATACTGCTTATGTGTTTATTTTTCCATTGTGTCGGTATTTTATACCATTTATTTCCATTCATACATCCTCTTGGTCATCCTATTCTAGTCCGTCCTTTGTATATGACCAAGTTGAGCTAAGTGTGGAACCTTGAGAATATTGTCCTCTCTGTCCTGTTAGGTACGTGCGTACTATTAACGTGGCTTGAGTGTTAAGTTGTGTATGTTTGTGGTTAGGTGTGACTTGGTACAGGCTAGGAAAGAAAGTTCACTCAACTTGGTAAAGTGAGACCCGGAATTTTAGCTCACTGTAAAGTATCTGGGTTGATCGTAACTCTTCTTATTTTGTCGATCTCATTATTTTCTTTATTAGGCTTTATTTGTTAGGGAAATTATCCATAGGGACAGTTCTCGCTTTATTTTCCTTTACCACAGTTTGAATTTAGTTATATAATAATCGCCTTCTTGAGAGGCCTTGAAGAGGTATTGTTTATCCTGGGTTGCTTCCAGAGTCCGTTCGTAGTGGCGTAGCAGTTGTAAAAGTCTCAGTGCCATCATGCCATCCCATAATGTGTGTGTGATTGGTTATGTTCCACTGAGCGCTCAAAAATGTTAATGGTGTATGATGTCAGTGCTCTAGCAATATTTTTGTCTGGGAATTATTTAACTAACGTCGTTTGTAATTTAGATGTAGGCTCTCTAGAATATCACATGTATACAGTTGATAGCCTTTTGCCATTGCATTCTATCAATAATTGATCAGTAAATAGAGTTCCGTACATTAAGTCATGTGAAGTATATTCTGAGTGTACTCACAGTCATTAGCAGCGCTTGCAATCTTTTCAGAAACACATTTAAATATAGATATAGCATCAAATAATGGTTATTTGGGTATATCGTTATTAGACGCCGTCGGAAAAACTGGACCCAAGGTGGAATCTGTGAGAGGCATTCGTTTCCGCTACTTACCATTAAAGTTTTTTTTTTCTTATGCTTAAAAAAAAGACCTTAGACGCTATATGCCACCAAATGTTAATTCCCAACAAATTGAAGATCATATATGAAAAATGAACATTGCTCTTAAACCTTATAAATTCAGCCCCAAACATCATCTTGCTTCATAGTTTAAATTTAATATACCTAAAAATCGAAGAATGTTGCTACTACTATAACAGTAAAAAAGATGCCAGAAGGTATCTCACATAAACAGCCACATACGAATGATCTATCAACATTTTAATATTCACCTTAAGCAGGAAATAAAAGATCTGAACATATTGTAAACTGCAGTTGCTGTATTCGCAAATAAGGATAACATTCTGTGAGGCATAATAAGGTCGAATGCATTTGACTACAACACTATTAATGGGAATAAATTTTGAACTTTCTGAAATATGATGGGTAGTATATAAATAATGTACCTGTGAACTTTTTCCTGATGAAAAAACCTGGATTAAGAGAAGAAGTCAGAGATGACAGCAAGTCCACGTAGGTCTGAAAATTGTACACAATATCAAAGTGTTGATAAGTAAGACACATGTGCATTGTGCAACACTTAGGTATCTTTATTCCGAAACGTTTCAGTCGAGTACAGAGGAGTGTGCAGAAACAGTAGAGATGTGAAGATGTAATCAATCTATTACCCTTGAAGACGTAGTTTTGAGGTGGTCAGTCCCTCAGCCTGGAAGAAGAGTAAAATAGAATATCCACACCCAGCCACGTTACAAGGAGAGGGAGCTGTGCTGGAGAGAACAAGAATACCAAGTACATTAGTACAACTTCACGAGTGAGAACAATCACTCGCCAACTGTTTCGCCAATGTTAAATTCGCCAAAAAAATCATCAATAAAAATCTTCGAAAGAGTGATGAGACGTCAGATTACAAATTTCATGGAACGGCACAATCGGCATAACCCAAACCAGTATGGTTTTAGAGCAGAACGATCATGCCTGTCACAGCTGCTGAACCACTATGACAGAATTACGGAGGCGTTCTAAGACAACCAAAACGCAAATCTGTGATATACGTACACAGATTTTTGCAAAGGCGTTTGACAAATGTGATCATGGGATAATTGCATACAGAATGAGGGCCATAGGTATTACGAAGAAGGTAGGCGATGGATTTTCAGGTTCCTAACACACAGAACACAAGAAACTATCAGTTAACAGGGCAAAACCCACCATCAGTGGGGTAAAAAGCTCAGTTCCTCAAGGCACTGTCCTGGCACCTCTGCTGTTTCTTATCTTTATAACAGACATAGATAAATTAAGCCAGCCACAGTTTTGTATCATAATTTGTAGACGACACTAAAATAAGTATGAAAGTCACTTCGGTACAAGAAATTACAGGAAGACATAAGCAGTGTTTTCCAGTGGGTAGTGGAGAACAACATGACGTTCAGTGGTGATAAGTTCCAGCTGCTTAGGTATGGAAAGAATGAAGAACTCAAAAGGAACACTATATACAAAACTCAAGAGGACCGTCAAATAGAACGAACGAAACACGTGAAAGACTTAGGAATTATTATGTCAGCTCACCTATCGTTCAAAGAACACAATAAGACAAAGGTCACGACAGCTAGGAGGATAACGGGGTGGATCATGAGAACCTTCAAAACAATGGAAATAATGCCAGTGGCGACACACTTCCAATCGCTTGCTCTCCCTCATTTGGAATATTGCTCAGTGCTGACGGCCCCGTTCGGGGCAGGAGAAATATCAGAGCTGGAACAAATACTGAGATCGTTTACGGCCCGCATAGAGCCAGTAAAACACTTAAACTACTGGGAACACCTTGAAGTCTTAAATATGTACTCAGTGGAGTAGAGGAAAGAGAGAGATACATGATAAATTATACCTGAAAAATACTCGAGGGCCTGGTCCCAAATCTGCACACTGCCATAACAACATACTGGAGCGAGAGATATGGGAGGAAGTGCAAAATAAACTCAGTGAAAAGCAGGGGTGCAGTGGGCACAATAAGGGAACACTATCAACATCCGTGGCTCCAGATTATTCAACATCTTACCAGAAGATATCCGAAACACTGCTGGAACAAGTGTAGAAGTCTTCAAGAGGAAACTGGACAGGTATCTTCACCAGGTGCCAGATCAACCAGGATGTTACGAATATGTGAGGCAGCGGGCCTCCAGGCTAGCACCAGACAAGCCTGGCCCATGGCCGGGCTCCGGGAGTAGAAAGACTCTCCGAACTCATCAAAGGTAAAGGTTAAAATCATGTTGAGAATTTGATCGTGTTATATCCATCAACATCACTTCGTATTACATCCTTAATTATTGTTTACGGTATTTTTTCCATTATTGAGGAGTAGCTTATTTATCAGTAATTCGAAGCTAAGGACCAATCTCCCGTTTTGCAAATAGAATTCCTCATCTCAAGCACAATACCCCCTTCAAGTTTATACTGTTCCTCTGCATTTCTTAAGAACCCTTGAAAACAGTTCGTCAGGGCCCGGTGACTTACCTGGCTTTGATCTGTTTACTTGTCTGAGAACAGTCATTGTCAACAAAGATGGTTTATCCGAGACTGAGTCGCGGGGGCGTTGATTCCTGCAACCGTAACTAGGTATTACCAATGTTATTTTTAATGATTTGCTAAACCATGGAGAATGCTGATTTTTTTTTTAAATTGGCTGATTATCACATTCGTAGGTCATGTGGATAGTTTGAACGCCACGTGGGTGACAATTAAAACCTTATTGAGATATGGGTGAGAAGTAAACATGTTGAATTTCCATATGGGTTACAGAGTTATACGTCTCAGAAAAATAATAAACAAAGATGCATTGGAACAAAGTTAAAATAATGCAGACAGTACATAAGTACAGAATTAAAAAAAATTACTATAGAGAGTAGATAATTCATGCTAGACTGAGTCTGGCAGCAGGAGGTTCATTCAGAAGACAAGGGAAGAATGCCAAATCTACTGTGTGACAAGCAGCAAATTGTGTAGCAACTTGCTGCGATGCTGATGGCGTAGGTCACCAGAGGGGAATTCTAGTGAGAGAGAAAAAAACAGACATACAGGAATGGAACAAAGAGCAAAACTGTCATAACAGAGGACGCTACTTTACTGCATTAAAGACGTATATACGTGTAACTATATAACGGGACTTATATTTGCATTCTAGACACCGGTTGACCTTTGTTGAAGCGACCTAAGCTCAACTGCAGCTCTTGCCCGAACGCCAAGGTGGAGACTGCAGCTTAAAACTCCGCTTTTCTCATTTTTATACTGAAAGAGTTTAATATGTTGTTTTAACAGCCTAAACTTAATGGAAAGTGTAGATATATTGTTGATGTTCGTTTTTGCCTTTAATTACTTGGTATTTTATGTTTATTTAGAATTTATCTATATAACAGCAGTAAAATGTTTTTATGAAGGGTTCGATCCTGCAAGCATTAGGTGCCTTGAAAACAACGTTTAGGGTAGCGAATCACTTTTACAATGTTGTGTGCCAAGTATTCGCTACCTTATACCTTGTTTTGTTTACATGTTGGCACTTATTACTAATGAACAGGTGTGTCTTGGGGAATGTGGGCACTGCAACAGTTTTAATCTGATTGATTATTATTGACTCCGGATGTGCATGTACATGCGTAAGGGTAGAAAGACATAACTGTTTTTGCAGTGGCTCACATGGAGTGATGTAGGAGAAATGCCAACACCTGCAACAGTGTGTGCAATGAAGCTGTCAACGACTAGTGGCCTAGCATAGGCCAATATGATTAGATGGGCATCCTATCTACACGTGTTAGTTGGCGTTGTTTTAAAGTGATAAAAAACTTCTGAGAGCCCTATGGTTTTCTATCAAACAAAATTGGATATATCAACAGTGTGCATTTTACATTACTTAAACGCCACTTAATCAGCACTTTTATAATTCTGTGGAAGGGCATCTGTTCAGTCTTTTTCTTTGGGATGTCAAGGCCACAGGGTTTAATTCGTCTGTTAGATTTCCAGACTTAAGTTTTTAGATTTCTCACCTGGCTTTCATGTTATTTCTTTTTATTAACAATAAGATATAGATGGCGTGAAAAAATATTATCAACTATTATCGAGGTGATAACTCCACAGATGCTTATAGAAACCCTGGAGATGAAAGGTATCAGGGAAGACAGTGGGTGACTGATACTTCAAAGGTTAAAGATTGTCCACTACTACAGCTTTGTCTTTCTAGCGTACGTAAAACTTTTCCTTAAGAATAAAGCCGTCTACTTATAATAGTCAGGAAATTCTATAATCTTAGATGGCTTATTATCGTTAATCCTCATTGAAAATTGTACGTGGGTGTACGAATAATTAGTATTTTGCATTATTTTGTATATATTGAGGTTTTGCAATCTTGTGACTAAATCCAGCTGATTTACACTGGTCATCTATATTGGACGTGACTTCACGCTAACTTGTGTTGATAAACTATGCGTCAAACTCAAGATTTATATAATTTCGTGATGAACAATAGCGTTCTTTACACTGGAAAGGATGTGAAGGCCCACAGAATCTCCCTTGATACATAACAGTACTTTGGGACTAAGGAACAAGTCCACCTCAGTGACGATTACTAGGAACTGGTAGAAAAAAAAAGGTATAGCATAAGCAGGTATTTTTTTGTTACATTTCTCTTCGTATTTGATAAAGCTTAATTTAGGTGAAAAGTTATATTTAATAAAAGATATGCTTTTGCCATATGTGTTTTTTTCTTCATCATTTGTCGGTCACTGCCTTACTTCAACTACCTGAGACTGCACCAGGCCATCTCATAATTGTAAACATTTACCAAGTCGAGTACCCACACTCCATCCATCTCTGCTGATGTGAGAGTTTGACTCCCCATATATCGTCCACCTGTTGCATTCCCCCCTCAAAGAAGGTTCGTTGATGTTGGTGAGGGAATCTTGATCTAAGGAATTGGACCAATGCTCCCATTCCTTGAATCAAGCCTAAATGCCTTCCATTCCCCGAGGCACTGTATGGATTTAGTGCTCCCTCCATGAATGTAATAATAATAATGCATTCCATCGAATCACCAACAACAAAGACACTTTAATCCTTCAAATAAGGAATAAATGAAGCTGTGTATATACACTTGAGAGAAATCTCTTGATGTCTACACTCTGAATATCCTGTCTTGTCATTAATGGAATACCTAAACTTGTTATTGGAGCAGCAATTGCTGTCTGTAATCATATATAAAGATTCTCTTGCCACTCACATTCCATCGTCACCACTAGGTTGCCACATTACCACATGATTGTAAAAAATATTCTCTGATAATAGCATAAATTTTTAAGTTGGATGTCAGTTTTGTCATTTTTGTTTTTGTTTTCACTCAGTCGGGAGTGTAAGGTTAGGAATAGTTCAGACAGCAGCCTGCATTATACCCTTGTGGACGTGGGTCGATTTTCGTATAGGCACCTTTGTGGTGTAGTATACGACAGATGGACTAGCAAAATTTATTCTCTCTCTCTCTCTCTCCATCTCTCTCTCTCTCTCTCTCTCTCTCTCTCTCTCTCTCTCTCTCTCTCTCTCTCTCTCCTCTCTCTCCCTCCCTCCCTCCCTCCCTCCCTCTTTCTCCATTCCTCCCCTACCCTCCCTCCCTCTATTCTCCCCCACACTCCCTCCTAACCTACATCCCTCTCACGCGCACGCACGCGCACACACACACACACACACACACACACACACACACACACACACACACACACACAGGTGGGCCAGAAGAAATCGTATAGTTGACGAATTTCAGCTGAGACTTGAGATAGCATCATGTCTGGAAGTGGCCAAACTAGTTATGGCGACACAGCTTAGAACAGCTATCAGGAGACAGAATACTAAGACAAAAAGTAGCTCTGGTGGCCTCAGAAAGATACGTAAAGGTTTTCCTAAACCGAAATTAAACTCAATATTGAGAGTTCGGAATATGGGGGCGTAAAGGCGAAGAAAAAAACATTTAGAGGGAGGGAGGAACTAGGGTACACCTAACCCACCATAGCGCACTCAGTACGCACTATCTCCCTCCCAGGAACCATCATCCTTGATGCTGGTGAGGGGCTCTTGGTTTAGGGAATTGGATCTGTGCTCCAATTCCCTGAATACCTTCCATCCCCCCCACACACAGGCGCTGTATAATCCCTATGGGTTTAGCGCACCCCCTATGAAAATAGTTTCTCCCAGACTGGACTATGACAAGGAAAATAGCTATATTTTGTTCCTTTTATGTAACTGTCATATAGAATGATGTATCAATTGTGCTAAATAAAAAAAGGCAACGTAAAGAAAGTGAAAATGCTGCACTCGTAGCTAACCCCCACAACCCTCGCCAACCCCCAACACGTCAGAAATATTACTACCACCTTGCGCACTCCTCCTTTCCCCTCCTTACCCTCTAACCTACATATCTCCTCGCACCTGATCCACCTTTCACTCTCACATGCACGTACTCCTTTCCTGCCGTCATCATCAGTTACCACTCCACCTCCACCCATCTCACCCTGGCTCTACCCCACCAGTAACACACTCCTCACACCCAAGTGACCACTGCTACACCTTCATGTACTTCCACCATGACTTCTAAAAAAAATACACCTCTTTCCCCTCACTCATGTTGACTCACCCATGTTGATTCCTTCCCCTCACCCATATTGACTCCTTCCCCTCACACATGTTGACTCCTTCCTGTTCCATCCATGTTGCCTCCTTCCCCTTTCCCATGTTGACTTCTTCCCCCTCTCCCTTGTTGCCTCCTTCCCCTTTCCCATGTTGACTTCTTCCCCCTCTCCCTTGTTGCCTCCTTCCCCTTTCCCATGTTGACTTCTTCCCCCTCTCCCTTGTTGCCCCCTTCCCCTTTCTCATGTTGACTCCTTCCCCTCACCCATGTTGACTCCTTCCCCTCACCCATGTTGACTCCTTACCCTCCTATAACTTGTCTTCATTCCTTTTTTTAACCATTTTTCCCCTCTTTCTAACCCATCCTTTCCACTCTACTTTCCCTCTCCTGCATACCCACACTTCTCCCAACCCTTTCACCTCCACGAATCGTAAGAAAACGATTGGTGTTATTACGATTTCGTAAGTTATGATGGCGGCTTTGAAGGAACTTGAGCTAGAGCACGCCACAGCCACGCTGGTGTGGGATTCGTCTATAAAAACCCACAATTGTGGTCACAGTGGTGGCCCATGCTAACCTCACTATGGAATATGGAAATATACCTAGTTAGATTAATCTTATTAGATCCAGCTGGTCAAGTGGTTAACGCACTGACCTGCAAGTTTTAGGACTCGCTTGCCATGGGTTCTACCCCAATCCCCCCCCCTCCCGTTAACCATATAAGGTTAACTCGATTTTATTTTACCAGTCACGTGATTAGTTTGGGTCGAAAAACAACACTTGACATACATTTTATTAATAGTAGTAATAGTAATAATAATATTATTATATTATTATTATTATTATTATTATTATCGCGTCTTGATCTCAACCACACCACAGTATAACTATTCAGATGTTAGTGTGATAATATCCTTGTTAAGTATGTTATCAAAGCATTAAGTAAAATCACCAAGAGAATGAGGAGCGTTGGTCAAGGGCACAGTGGGTATCTGAGCAAGCTTGTGCTAAGCCTGCTAAGAAGGACCACTTAAATGCTTCTTTGTAGGCTTGCTCTCTCTCTCTCTCTCTCTCTCTCTCTCTCTCTCTCTCCGGTGTTTTTGTTTTATGGTTCAGTGGTTTCCTTGCGTGCCTGGGAGCCCTCCACACCCAAACTCGAATCCCACAAGTAATCTGGATTTAATTTCTTTTTCGTACTCACCTATATGTGGTTGCAGGTATTGTGTGTGTGTGTGTGTGTGCAGATTATTTTGCTTCAATGTTGTCTTTATAAAATTTGCTGGCTTCAATAGTATTGAACTATTTGGTATTGAATTTAACTATTTAGCTAATGGGAATTTATTAGTTATATAATTCTAAGTGTACAGTAGATTGAACTTTGATAAGATAGTGATCAGCAGGAATACTTGTCTAGCCTCTAGGCTCTTGAGAAACTGGGTTAGCGTAGTGTGGCGGTGCCAGATTTAGTCTTGTGGGGGCCCGGGGCATTTAGTTTGTTGGACCCCCATTCTGTGATTATTGTTGTGTTTGTTTCTGCTGCTCTGGTTGTTATTGCTGCTGCTGCTGCTGCTCCGGTTGTTTAGCAGTTGCTGTTGATGTTGCTGATGCTGTTATTGTTGCTGATGCTGCTGTTATTGGTGCTGTTGTTGTTGCTGATGCTGCTGTTGTTGCTGCTGCTGTTGTTTAGCAGTTGATGATGCTGTTGTTGCTGTTGCTGCTGCTGTTGTTGTTTAGCAGTTGTTGCTGCTGTTGTTGTTTAGCAGTTGTTACTGCTGCTCTTGTTAAGCAATTGTTGATGATGCTGTTGTTGTTGTTGCAGTTGTTCATGTTGTTGCTCTTGTTTTGTTGCTGTTGTTATTGCTGCTGCTACTTTATTTGTTGGTGTAGGTTTTTTTGCTGTTGTTGTTGTTGCTGCTGCTGTTATTAATATTGTTGCTGCTAGAAACCTCTACCACTTCTGCTACTGTTACTTATACTATTATTACTACTATTGTTACTACTACTACCATTTCTATTCTACTACTAATACTATTATTACTATTAAGTATATAACTAAAACATTTCGTAATTTAAATATGAATGAGTGTTGCACACAGGATAGCGCAACTTGTTTATAAATAAACCTTAGATCGGTAAACCGGTCGGTCCATCATACCGTAGTGGTTCATTATACTGTAATGGTCCGTCATACTGTAGTGGTCCGTCATACTGTAGTGGTCCGTCATACTGTAGTGGTCCGTCATACTGTAGTGGTCCGTCATACTGTAGTGGTCCGTCATACTGTAGTGGTCCATCATACCGTAGTGGTTCATTATACTGTAATGGTCCGTCATACTGTAGTGGTCCGTCATACTGTAGTGGTCCGTCATACTGTAGTGGTCCGTCATACTGTAGTGGTCCATCATACCGTAGTGGTTCATTATACTGTAATGGTCCGTCATACTGTAGTGGTCCGTCATACTGTAGTGGTCCGTCATACTGTAGTGGTCCGTCATACTGTACTAGTTCGTCATACTGTAGTGGTCCGTCATACTGTAGTGGTCCGTCATACTGTAGTGGTTCATTATACTGTAATGGTCCGTCATACTGTAGTGGTCCGTCATACTGTAGTGGTCCGTCATACTGTAGTAGTTCGTCATACTGTAGTGGTCCGTCATACTGTAGTGGTCCGTCATACTGTAGTGGTCCGTCATACCGTAGTGGTTCATTATACTGTAGTGGTCCGTCATACTGTAGTGGTCCGTCATACTGTAGTGGTCCGTCATACTGTAGTAGTTCGTCATACTGTAGTGGTCCGTCATACTGTAGTGGTCCGTCATACTGTAGTGGTCCGTCATACCGTAGTGGTTCATTATACTGTAATGGTCCGTCATACTGTAGTGGTCCGTCATACTGTAGTGGTCTGTCATACTGTAGTAGTTCGTCATACTGTAGTGGTCCGTCATACTGTAGTGGTCTGTCATACTGTAGTAGTTCGTCATACTGTAGTGGTCCGTCATACTGTAGTGGTCCGTCATACTGTAGTGGTCCGTCATACCGTAGTGGTTCATTATACTGTAATGGTCCGTCATATTGTAGTGGTCTGTCATACTGTAGTGGTCCGTCATACTGTAGTGGTTCATTATACTGTAATGGTCCGTCATACTGTAGTGGTCCGTCATACTGTAGTGGTCCGTCATACTGTAGTGGTCCGTCATACTGTAGTAGTTCGTCATACTGTAGTGGTCCGTCATACTGTAGTGGTCCGTCATACTGTAGTGGTCCGTCATACCGTAGTGGTTCAATATACTGTAATGGTCCGTCATATTGTAGTGGTCTGTCATACTGTAGTGGTCCGTCATACTGTAGTGGTTCATTATACTGTAATGGTCCGTCATACTGTAGTGGTCCGTCATACTGTAGTGGTCCGTCATACTGTAGTGGTCCGTCATACTGTACTAGTTCGTCATACTGTAGTGGTCCGTCATACTGTAGTGGTCCGTCATACTGTAGTGAAGATCAGATATAGAGAGAGAGCGTAGGAGATGGTACAGGAGAAGAAAACGGGTTACTGAATTGCTGAAAAACACAGTTATGTTGCAACAGAAGAGAGATAGCCTTAACCGAGAGATCACGGAATTAGAGCAAAAACTTAAGATGTCATACCTGACAGAAGAAGTACAAAGGGAACAAAGAGCCATACAGGATATTGCAAGAAACCCAAAATATTTCTACTCCTATGCAAAATCCAAGCTAAGAACTACCTGTAGAATTGGACCATTATTGAGAGGAGATTCGTATACGGACGATGAACAGGAAATGAGTGAAATTCTAAAAGAACAGTACGAGTCAGTGTTCAGCAACCCACTAAATGACAGCAAGGTAGAAAATGCAGAAATATTTTTCACTCCAGCAGAAGGCTGCGCAGACCACCTAATCGACATTAGTACAAATCCCATAGATTTCGAAAAGAAATGGCCAACATGCCCACTCACTCAGCACCTGGACCAGATTCATGGAATGCTTTATTTATAAAGCAGTGCAAAGTACCATTAGCAAGAGCCCTTAGTATTCTGTGGAGAAAGAGCTTAGATCTAGGTGAAATTCCAGAGGCCTTAAAGAGTGCAGACATAGCTCCTTTGCATAAGGGAGGTAGTAGAGCACTAGCTAAAAATTACAGACCAGTAGCCCTCACTTCTCACATCATAAAAATCTTTGAAAGAGTGATGAGACGGCAGATTACAAAGTTCATGGACCAGCACAACCAACATAACCCGAACCAGCATGGCTTTAGAGCGGGTCGATCATGCCTGTCACAGCTGCTGAACCATTATGACAGAATTACGGAGGCATTGGAGGACGACCAAAACGCAGATGTGATTTACACAGATTTTGCAAAGGCGTTTGACAAATGCGATCATGGAGTGATAGCGCACAAAATGAGGGCTATAGGCATTACGGGGAAGGTAGGCAGATGGATTTTGAGTTCCTAACACAAAGAACACAAAAGTAGTAGTGAACAGGGCAAGATCCAGCATCAGCGAGGTCAAAAGCTCAGTGCCCCAAGGCACTGTCCTGGCACCTCTGCTGTTTCTCATCCTCATAGCAGACATAGATAAAAACACCCAGCACACTTTTGTATCATCATTTGCAGATGACACTAAAATAAGCATGAAAGTCACTACGGTAGAGGACACTGAAAAATTACAGGAGGACATAAGCAGGGTCTTCCAATGGGCAGTGGAGAACAACATGACGTTCAATGGTGATAAGTTTCAGCTGCTTAGGTATGGAAAAATGAAGAACTCAAAAGGAACACTATATACAAAACGCAAGAGGGTCACCACATAGAACGAAAGGAACACGTAAAGGACTTGGGAATAATTATGTCTGCTGATCTGTCGTTTAAAGACCATAACAAGACAAAGATCACAACAGCCAGGAAGATGACGGGGTGGGTATTGAGAACTTTCAAAACAAGGGAAATAATGCCGATGGTGACACTATTCAAATCGCTAGTGCTCCCTCACTTAGAATACTGCTCAGTGCTGACGGCCCCGTTCAGGGCAGGATAAATAGCAGAGCTGGAACAAATCCAGAGATCGTTTACGGCTCACATTGAGCCATTGAAACATCTAAATTATTGGGAACGCCTTCAAGTCTTGAACATGTACTCATTGGAGCAGGAGAGAGAGATACATGATAATATATACATGGAAAGTACGTGAGGGCCTGGTCCCAAATCTGCACACTGCCATAACAACATACTGGAGTGAGAGATATGGGAGAAAGTGTAAAATAAACCCAGTGAGGAGCAGGGGTGCGGTGGGGACAATACGGGAGCACTGTATTAACATCCGGGGTCCCAGACTATTCAACATCTTACCAGAAGATATCCGAAACACGGCTGGAACCAGTGTAGAAGCCTTCAAGAGGAAACTGGACAAATATCTTCACCAGGTGCCAGATCAACCAGGCTGTGATGGATATGTGGGGCAGCGGGCCTCCAGCAGCAACAGCCTGGTTGACCAGGCAAGCACCAGACGAGCCTGGCCCATGGCCGGGCTCAGAGAGTAGATACTCTCGAAACTCTTCAAAGGTATTCAAAGGTATATCAAAGGTTCATTATACTGTAATGGTCGGTCATACTGTAGTGGTCGGTCATACTGTAGTGGTTCGTCATACTGTAGTGGTCCGTCATACTGTAGTAGTTCGTCATACTGTAGTGGTCCGTCATACTGTAGTGGTCCGTCATACCGTAGTGGTTCATTATAATGTAATGGTCCGTCATACTGTAGTGGTCCGTCATACTGTAGTGGTCCGTCATACTGTTGTAGTTCGTCATACTGTAGTGGTCCGTCATACTGTAGTGGTCTGTCATACTGTAGTAGTTCGTCATACTGTAGTGTTCCGTCATACTGTAGTGGTCCGTCATACCGTAGTGGTTCATTATACTCTAGTGGTCCGTCATACTGTAGTGGTCCGTCATAGCGTAGTAGTTCATTATACTGTAATGGTCCGTCATACTGTAGTGGTCCGTCATACTGTAGTAGTTCGTCATACTGTAGTAGTTCGTCATACTGTAGTAGTTCGTCATACTGTAGTGGTCCGTCATACTGTAGTAGTTCGTCATACTGTAGTAGTTCGTCATACTGTAGTAGTTCGTCATTCTGTAGTAGTTCGTCATACTGTAGTAGTTCGTCATACTGTAGTAGTTCGTCATTCTGTAGTAGTTCGTCATACTGTAGTGGTTCGTCATACTGTAGTAGTTCGTCATTCTGTAGTAGTTCGTCATACTGTAGTAGTTCGTCATACTGTAGTAGTTCGTCATACTGTAGTGGTCCGTCATACTGTAGTAGTTCGTCATACTGTAGTAGTTCGTCATACTGTAGTAGTTCGTCATACTGTAGTGGTCCGTCATACTGTAGTGGTCCGTCATACTGTAGTAGTTCGTCATACTGTAGTGGTCCGTCATACTGTAGTGGTCCGTCATACTGTAGTGGTTCTTTATACTGTAATGGTCCGTCATACTGTAGTGGCCTGTCATACTGTAGTGTTCCGTCATACTGTAATGGTCCGTCATACTGTAGTGGTCTGTCATAATGTAGTAGTCCGTCATACTGTAGTGGTCCATCATACTGTAGTGGTCCGTCATACTGTAGTGGTCCGTCATACCGTAATGGTTCATTATACTGTAATGGTCCGTCATACTGTAGTGGTCCGTCATACCGTAGTAGTTCATTATACTGTAATGTTCCGTCATACTGTAGTGGTTCATTATACTGTAATGGTCCGTCATACTGTAGTGGCCTGTCATACTGTAGTGGTCCGTCATACTGTAATGGTCCGTCATACTGTAGTGGTCTGTCATACTGTAGTGGTCCGTCATACTGTAGTGGTCCGTCATACCGTAGTGGTTCATTATACTGTAATGGTCCGTCATACTGTAGTGGTCCGTCATACCGTAGTAGTTCATTATACTGTAATGGTCCGTCATACTGTAGTGGTCCGTCATACTGTAGTAGTTCGTCATACTGTAGTACGTCATACTGTAGTGGTTCGTCATACTGTAGTAGTTCGTCATACTGTAGTAGTTCGTCATACTGTAGTAGTTCGTCATACTGTAGTGGTCCGTCATACTGTAGTGGTTCATCATACTGTAGTGGTTCATCATACCGTAGTGGTTAATTATACTGTAATGGTTCGTCATGCTGTAGTGGTCCGTCATACTGTAGTGGTCTGTCATACTGTAGTGGTCCGTCATACTGTAGTGGTCCGTCATACCGTAGTGGTTAATTATACTGTAGTGGTCCGTCATACTGTAGTGGTCCGTCATACCGTAGTGGTTCATTATACTGTAATGGTCCGTCATACTGTAGTGGTCCGTCATACCGTAGTAGTTCATTATACTGTAATGGTCCGTCATACTGTAGTGGTCCGTCATACTGTAGTAGTTCGTCATACTGTAGTACGTCATACTGTAGTGGTTCGTCATACTGTAGTAGTTCGTCATACTGTAGTAGTTCGTCATACTGTAGTAGTTCGTCATACTGTAGTGGTCCGTCATACTGTAGTGGTTCATCATACTGTAGTGGTTCATCATACCGTAGTGGTTAATTATACTGTAATGGTTCGTCATGCTGTAGTGGTCCGTCATACTGTAGTGGTCTGTCATACTGTAGTGGTCCGTCATACTGTAGTGGTCCGTCATACCGTAGTGGTTAATTATACTGTAATGGTCCGTCATACTGTAGTGGTCCGTCATACCGTAGTAGTTCATTATACTGTAATGGTCCGTCATACTGTAGTGGTCCGTCATACTGTAGTAGTTCGTCATACTGTAGTAGTTCGTCATACTGTAGTGGTTCGTCATACTGTAGTAGTTCGTCATACTGTAGTAGTTCGTCATACTGTAGTAGTTCGCCATACTGTAGTGGTCCGTCATACTGTAGTAGTTCGTCATACTGTAGTGGTTCATCATATTGTAGTGGTTCATCATACCGTAGTGGTTAATTATACTGTAATGGTTCGTCATGTTGTAGTGGTCCGTCATACCGTAGTGGTTCATCATATCGTAGTGGTTCGTCATACCGTAGTGGTTCATCATACTGTAGTGGTTCATCATACTGTAGTGGTTCATCATACTGTAGTAGTTCGTCATACTGTAGTGGTTCATCATACCGTAGTGGTTAATTATACTGTAGTGGTTCGTCATGCTGTAGTTGTCCGTCATATCGTAGTGGTTCATCATACTGTAGTGGTTCGTCATACCGTAGTGGTTCATCATACTGTAGTGGTTCATACTGTAGTGGTTCGTCATACCGTAGTGGTTCATCATACTGTAGTGGTTCGTCATACCGTAGTGGTTCATCATACTGTAGTGGTTCATCATACTGTAGTGGTTCATCATACTGTAGTGGTTCATCATACTGTAGTGGTTCGTCATACCGTAGTGGTTCGTCATACCGTAGTGGTTCGTCATACCGTAGTGGTTCGTCATACTGTAGTGGTTCATCATACTGTAGTGGTTCATCATACTGTAGTGGTTCATCATACTGTAGTGGTTCATCATACTGTAGTGGTTCATCGTACCATGTGACCTCCCATACCATCTTCCATATACATTCGATTATCGAGTAATTATTTTATTCAATGAAACGTCGGAGGATTTATAATATTTATGTTTTGTTTTTATTCATTATAAATTTTTCCTAGTAATACAGATTACTTTTTTAATTTTTGTCCCTAATGTGTGTGTGGGATGGGTGCTTTTGCAATGGTCGTTGTTGTTATTTTTTAAAGCCCGTGTGTGTGTGTGTGTGTGTGTGTGTGCCAGTGTTAGGTCTATTTCCTAATACTCTTGCATCATGCTGCACGTGACCTTGTTCATCACCGTTGAGGTCACTGCACTCGGCTTCAAAATAGATATTTAGTTTATGCTTTCATGTGGCCTAACTGTAGTTACTAGTATACGTGAGCCTCGGTATTGGATATTTATTCAATAATTTTAAATATTTTTTCAGCTTTCTTAGATACATTATTTGTTCTGTTCATTAATACAAAATTCATGCAACTTTTCTAATATAATTCATAATTCATAAGACAAGTTGACCCAAAGAAAATTGCATTCGCCAGTGTGCATTCTTTGGCTGTTATTCCAGAAACTTATGGATATCTAAATGTAGACCACAACCGCAGTATCCACACACAGCAAGGGCCAATCACTCTATTTTCCACCTCCAGCAAGCCGCTCTACCCCCCTGAATCCCTTTTCATAAATATTTACTTGAACACTCTCCAACAGCACATTAATTCTCAAAAAAAAAACTTCTTCTACTCTATCAAACACGTTCACACATGCCTTCTGGATCCTCAGAACGTCCCACACATCTTCATTCCATCCCTTCCATGAACGTCCCACACATCTTCATTCCATCCCTTCCATGAACGTCCCCACACTTGTCCATCAACTCCTGATTTATTCACCCTCTTGTTGAAACTGTCTGCTCCATATTTGCTAAATGAACAAATCATCTCAACCATCCAGTTCCTCTTCCAGAAATATAAATTCTGTACACCACCGTCTTCTAATTTCTTCACGCCTTGTTTTCTACATGTTATTTATACCACACATTGATGTCAGACTCGTCACTGCTTCCAGCCTCCTCCCACAACGTTCAGGGTCCACGCTTCACTCACACAAAAGTTGCCACTACTATACTAGGATACTATTCCTTATTTTTTTTGTATTCATTGATAATGTTTGTAGCTTTGAAAAAGCAACGCCTGCCGTGGTATTTTATTGTATAGTGAAAGTGTTAGAAAGAAACAGTTATCTACTTTTTTAACCTAAGCAACAGCCTAGTTGACCAGGCAAGTATCAGACAAGCCTGGCACAGGGCCAGGCTCCGGAAGTAGAAAAACTCTCGAAATTCATCAAAGGTAAAGGTGGCACTGGAACGAAACATGATTTCTTTGACTGCCTATTTTTACGAGTTCGGTGGGTATAGGTTTTCTGTTCGCGCTTCAACACTTTCTGTCTTTATGTATTATTGCATATATTGGCGTTATGACATGTTATAATTAGATCATTTTTAGTATAGATGGTAATCTAATCTAACCTAACCCAGTCTAAACTTAATGTATCGATAAATTTGCTTAAAATCCTATGTCAGAAATCGATCAAGCTAGCATTGTTTTAAATAGTTTTTTCCACCAGTTAACATATTCGAAGAAAATACATTTGATTAATGAAATAGCCTTAATTATTATATTTTTGTTAGAATCTGGTTTGTTGCCTTAGCTAACGTTTAGCTTTTTCTCACCCGCTTAGGCTAACGTATTCTCTTGCCTCATTCCAAGAAGCCAGTGCATGGGCACTAACTAGTGTTTTCGAGTGTGTTGCAATGAGGTTAATGCAATAAGATGAAAGGACAACCGGGAGTGAACGAAGATTAAAGAGATAACCACACTCTCTTTGTTATGTTAAGATTGATATGCGCTGACCGTGTTCAAGAATGTGATGTAAATTATACGTCCTGTGCACTATTTTATTCTGTAGAATAATTACATTTATGGTCAGAATGTCACAGTGTAATATAGTTTTAGATGTATACAAATTAGCGATGTAAGTTGACTTTGTGATATATGTATATTTTCTTTGAATGTTAAATAAAAGATTAAGCGTATTGAGGAGCAATCTCCCGCGTTAAATTGATTAATAGTATTATGTATCAAAATAATGTAGTGTTTTATATAAGATATTGATGTCTAGGAGTCTGCCTACCTACATAAGAGTAGGTAGGTAGTTCCCTGGATTGCAATAAAATGAAGTCAGTAATGAATGAGATGGAAAATTTAAATGTAATCTTTAATTATATATTTTGTCTTCACGAGTTGGAAGAAGCCGAGTGGCGGGGTCATCGACTGATGTATTTGCAGTGGCTAGTTAAATATATACAGTGGTTTCGCAACTCATGTTCTCTTTCTCGGGGTGACGTGAGGAGGGAGGGGATGGAGTCATACACTCGTGCTGTGTGTTGGCTTACGAGGAACGGGGTCTGGTAAATGGGTTGAGACCATTTCATTGGTGGAGAGGTGGGAGTGGAGGAGATACTAGGAGCTGTGATTGGTTGATAGTGGAGGTGGGACTGCTGACGGGGCGTTGTGGTTGGTCGCTTGGTGAGTGGGTGTGTTGCAAAGAGGAGAATAAATATTGTGTGTTAGGTGGCAGAGAATGGCTTTCGAGAGGGCATGGAATTTTAGAGGTCATTCAGGTTACAGTAAACAGTGTCTTGTATGTACTTGACATAGACAAAATGTGTCACTCTTCATCACGTTTAATACTTGTTTGTTTTTATTTTACTCTATTGAGTGATTTTCTGCGTGAAGGACAAAATAATCCATTGACTTCATAATAATAATATAGAGTACGTATCACAGTTTTCTCTTAGTCATTGTAAGAAAAAATTGACATTTTAGGATAAAGGTTGTGTTGTATATGATCATGGTTATGCAGGTCAATCAATATCTCGTGTGTGTCGTAAAATTGGTCAATTAGCAAGAAATCATTTAAAATTAAGTCCTTTCTAAATTTTTCTCTTAAACGTTTAAAGATATATTTTTTCATTTATGTTAATATAAAAATTAATAATTTTGTACCAAAAATACTTTAGAAAACTTACCTAACCTTATTATAACAAGCGCAATTTAATTTAGCCTAATCCAACTATATATATTTTAGATAAGTTTACAATAATTTAATAATAAACAAACACAATGAAATATATATCTTGTTTCGTACTAATGATAGGTAATTTTTGTTTTATGTTGTTATTGATGGTAACAGTAATTTGTTATTTGTAAGCGTGTTGTCGACACTGACGCAAAAATGAATTGAATAGCAATCGATCGTCTGAAGACTAATCTTACTATTTTATTTATTATTTCAAAAAAACATTCAGTAAACATTAGTAGTCTCACATACACGGTTTTAAATGAGAAAATAGTGCGGTGGAACCCAGTTTTTAGATACCTGGTAGAAGTCATAGAAACCTAAGCCGGTCTCTTTGTTTCTTTCCATATATTTTCAGTGGACCACGCTGCTAGCTTATATTTATGACACCTTTTATCTCTAGTTGAAAAATCGTCTATGAAGATATCTTTTGACAGTTCATGACAGTTTATTGTGGCTTAATCTTTACAGAAAAAAAACTTATATAAAGTAAACATAGTGGTACATGATACATAACTGATATAATTGTGACGGATATATCTGCCCACTACACAGCTGGAGTTCAGTCACATTTGAATATAAGTTGTATACTCTTGAAGATCACGCCACCAGCTCAAGATTTAAATTTGTTATTTTGACAGATCCCAAAATACCCCGCCACAGGCGCTGAGAAAACTAGGTTACCTGCCAGAATATCGGCCATCTAACTAAAGACTATTAAGTAATATGTTTTCTAACAGCTAATTAAAATATTATGTATAATATATACATATATAGGGAGGTACCACCTCTAGAACTTTACTGGGAACCCTCATCCTATACTATATATATATATATATATATATATATATATATATATATATATATATATATATATAATTAGATGTATGCATAATTTTGTAAACGTTTTCGTTTCACATTTTAAGGAGAACTTGACAACCATTTCCTAGCCAAATTGAGGATTTGTTAATATACCTCGGGCCAAGTTTTAAAGTTTGCCGGTCACACGACTGGTATAAAGCCATTGATGCAACAACACGTGGTACGATCTTGGCAAAGAGTCGTGCCAGCTCTCCAGCTTAAACCGCATAGCTGCTTATACGTGCCCTAGTGTATTAGATGTGCTCTGGGAGAAACGTCAGTTCTGCTACAACGCATGTTGTGTCTGGACCAACCGCTGTCGTGCTCTCACACCCAATAGACATTCACAAGCGTTGTGTTTTATCGTAGTTGCTCAGACAATAGTGTACACTATTAATTGTATCTTAGACTTGGGTATCCTCCCATTTTGTCGGGAGGGTACATTGCTGCTTTTCTTCTGTTCTTAATATTTTATCCACGTAAGTATACTCATTCTATCGTCGTGTGTTTTGGACAGTCAGGACCGCCATTTCAAGAAAAACTTCTTGCCCTCAGATCTGTTGATTTATATCAGGGGGCAAACTAGTCTGTATAGCAATGGTTTTTAGCTTAACAAAATTACCTCCAGGGGTAATTCCACCTTTCACGGGGGGAGGAAACTAGCTGGCAGCAGTGTTTATTATTGTTATTATTACTGTTGTTATTTATGAAGAGTGGTAATTACGATTTTGTGAGATATACGGAACCCAGTACCATGTTTCCTGTTATGTAATTAATTTTTATGCTGCCCACAGAGAGAGTGAGTAACAAATGTAAGAGAGATGAAGAGGTTTGGGCATGTATAAATAATGTAATGAATAGCACTTACCAGGATCACACACGCAAAAATAAGAAATGTTTCTCTGGGAGCTTACCAGAAATACAGTATTTGAAAAGTGGGAAAAGGAAGTACAGATTACAGGGCAGGAACACATGTGCAGAAAAGCAAAGACGAAGTGGAGGAAATATAGTTGCAAAGTAATGATTCATTAAAAAAGCGAAGAGGCAACGGCAGCACTAAAACAGAAGAGCACAATTTGATGAAATATATTCAGAGAAAGAAAGAAAAACTCAGAACACCTCGCAGAAATATATATATATACTCACACAACTGACTAAAGACTAAAGTGGTGAAATGTGTATATACTATGCCAGAGGAATTTGTAAATGTGGAACAAGATGTAAATACCCACACATAAGAAAGTGTTAAAATATATTACGAAAGGAACGGTGTCGTTTTGATAAGGATTGCAGTTTTTTCACAATAAGATGTGCAAATCATCACTACAAACCAGAAAATGTCAAGACCTAAAATATGTTCTGCTGAGAAAGTCTGCAAGATCAGATATTAAACAGAGCATATGTCACAACAGGGGTAAATAATTTTCACCAAGAGATTACAGCTAGAAGAAGAAACTAAAACATTCTTACCAGGCAGAAGTACAAATGTAACACAAGTTGTTCAGGGAATTGCCAAAACTTTCAGAATAAGAGATGAGGTCAGTGGGGACACTTCAAATCACTTGTGCTCTCATTTACAATGTTGTTCGTTTATGACGGCTCCGCTCAAGTCAAGAAGGGTATCAGGGCTGGAAAAGTTACAGGGATCGTTAACTGCTCGTATAGAGTCGATATTTTTTTTTTTTAGAAAAATTGAATACATCAGCAGTGTGCTGCCGCCCTATTCTTTATGATAATTACACAGTGGGAAGAAAAGCTGGCTGTTTTCCTGTCACAATCCATCACGCAGAATGGGGCTTATACAAGGGTGTTGGAATCTGTCAGCCTGAGCTGGGAGACTTCAGTTGGGCAATGAGGATATCATCCAGCATTTCATCAAGGATTCATCAGCTACGGGAGCTTCAAAGGTTTCGTTTTAGCATAGCTGGAGTTACGATCACTTGGGAATTGCAGTTAAACTACTGAGAACGCATCAAAGTACTTGGAATGTACTCTCTGGAGCGAAGAGAGAAATCCCTGATAATATTTACATGAACGATGCTTGATGCCCTAGCCCAAACTCTGCACACTATTATAATAAGGTACTTGAGTGAGAGATATGAAAGGGAGTGTAAAATAGACTCGGTGAAAAGCAGGGGAGATATTGGTGCAATAAGAGAAAACTGCAACAACAGTGGTCCAAGACTATTCAACCTGCGACCAGTAGATGACAGAATACTGCCGGAACAAGTGTAGACCTTTTCAAGAGAAAACTGGACCACTACCTCTGCGAAGTGACAGATCTACCGGCTATGTGGGCCAGCGGGCCGCCAACAGCAACAGCCTGCTTGAACAGACGATAAAAAAAAGCCTGTCTGCAAGGATGGAAAAACTCGAAACCTGTCATAAGTATATCACAGACAGCTCTAATGTAACAAGGCAAAAAAAAAAAAAAGTTAAGTACTACTGTTTCTAAGGTAGTGCCGATCCTTGTGTGTTAAGCGCTTAGTTATGATTATTATAACAATAATTTAGAGGTAGTGCACTTTGACGACAGATAGCTGTGAGCAGATAGTGATAGGGATGAAATTATGAACCACGGTAGTTAGTAGCAAATGGTAAGTTAGTTAATACTCGTTTAGGCTGGTAAGAAAAGTCAGATATATAGTGTCATGCATAACCAACCCATAAATTGTAAAGGAAAATTACCCAGGGCTCTAGTTTTCTTTTCCCAGTAGTGGGTAAATTGTGAGATGTTTCATCTGCAGTATTCTGACTTTCGTTTTTCAGTTTATTCTTATTCCCCCCCCCCCTCCCCCACAAAAAAATTCGCGAGGTTTTCGCCCCCTGTCACATACGCCATTTTTTCCACCGCTGAGCAGCCACGTATACAGCAGGTGTCTCGTGTATGTATGTGTGACGTAGGAGGTGGTGTCGTAATGGTACGTGTACACAGGCAGTGTCATTTTTTTTCTTACTTTTATTATAGTCATATAGTTTGAGTGAAACATGTATGAATGTTAGTCACTTGCTGAGCTTTACTCGGTAGTTTCAATAAATTGTAAAAAAAAAAAATACTAAATAATTATAATTTTACATTTCACTATAAGCTACACGACACTTCAAGACAACGAATTAATATTTTGTTTTCCTGAACAACAATTTATTTGTCATGGATAGGAATTGGTTGCTATGTTGCAGTGAATGGGTAGGCACTCAGATATGTTATGAGGCTCAATGTGGGAAAACCAGTGCTGGATTTGTTGGCAAAAGTGCTCTTTCAATGCTCTTTTTATTATCGGGAAATATTGTTTCTCAGTGTTTACCAGGACACTGACACACAACAATCATTGGTTCGTTTTCTTGTGGTAATTAAAATTAGTTAATTTTGGTTCATTTACTTTAATCTAAAATAACGTACACAGAGAAGTTGATAAAGACGGAGAGCGTCGGAAAACCAGATGCGTACTCAATCGCCAACGATGTTTTTCGTGCATTTTCTGGATCGTTTACATGCGTACGTTTGCCTTTGAAGGACAGGTTGCAAGTGTGTGCAGATGATGTTTTTCACACGTTTTCTCGATCATTTACAAGTATACGTTAGTCTATGGAGGAGAGTTTGCAAGTATATTATACTTGCATCTTCTCGATGTGATGCAACTTGTCGCTGTGGGAGGGATGGTAGCGCTGGTAAGTAACCAGTTGCTAATTTTATGTGGTAATAGCCAGCTTGTGTTTATTGCTGTAGTAGAATGGTAATGGATGTTGTGACTGATGTGGTGGTTGGTTGTTTTGTGACAGTTGATTGCTAATATTTATTGTAGTGTGGTGGAGTCTTTGTTTTTTAGTCTCTTAGATTTGAGGTCTATCGACTGCAATTCATTAGAACGTTAGCGTCCCCCCAAAAAAAAAAAAAAAAAAAAACTTCAATCCTTAAATTGGGAATAAATAAACTCTCGGTGTATATAACCTGAGAGACATACACCTCTCGGTGTATATAAACTGAGATATACACCTCTCGGTGTATATAAATAATGTACACCTCTTGGTGTATATAAACTGAGAGATATACACTTCTGGGTGTATATACTTTGTGCCTGTAGTGGTGGAGATGGTTGTCGTGGTGATGGTAGTGGTGGGTAAGTTAGGTTTGCATACACGTTAACACTAATGGGTGGTGCCAGTATCGCTGTTGGTTGGCCGCTTGTCGTCGAGGTGGTGACAGTTGTCGGGCAAGTTTTTTTTATTTTTAGAAAATGGATAAATCAGAAGTGTGCTGCTACCCTATTCTATATGACAGTGACAGTGGGTATAAAAGTAGCTATGTTTCCCAGTCATATTCCATCACGCAGGATGGTGCTCATACAAAGTGTTGAAATGTGTCAGCCTGACCTGGGAGACTTAATGGATATCGTCAACCATTATAACAGGGGGTTCATCAGCTACGGTAGCTTCAAAAGTTTCCATCCAGCACAACTAGGGTTACTATTACAGTACTTGGGAAATGCCAGTAGAAGCAACGACAGGGCAAAGTAATTTTGACAACGCTTCGGTATTTTTTATTCTCATCTTCAGGTTTACAAAAAGAAAGTAACATACAGAATTACAAGTGTAAAAAATTAAGAAATGTCTATTTTTAAAAATCGTTTAAAAGTTTTGCACACACATAGACACACACACACACACACACACACACACACACACACACACACTGCGGGGCCAGGAGCTGAGTCTCGACCCCTGCAACCACAATTAGGTGAGTACACATTTATATGCATATACATTAGTAGATGACAATTCAGAATCATTATAAACCTAAGAAGATATTTATTGAATACGGTATATAAATAGGAGGCATAACAGTGGTCTGCTGCTCTGTTCTACATGATAGTTACGAATGTCCGTAGATGAGTGCTTCACATATATTACATTGATGCATACACTGATAGAACCTACACAGATGACAGCAAAGAAATGGGTGAGTTACTAAAGTCCCAATACGACTCATTGTTCAACGAGCCGTTACCCAGACTAAGGGTCGACAATCTAAATGAATTCTTTATGACCGAGACCCAAAATTTGGTCACTTCAAAAATTTATGATATTATCCTAACACCACAAGACTTCGAAAAGGCAATTAATGACATGCCCATGCACTCTGCCCCAGGCCCGAACTCGTGGAACTCCGTGATCATCAAGAACTGCAAGAAGCCCCTGTCATGTGCCTTCAGCATTCTGTGGAGAGGGAGCATGGACAAAGGGGTCATCCCACACTCGCTAAAAACAACAGACATAGCCCCACTCTACACAGGTGGCAGTAAAGCAATTGCAAAGCACTACAGACCGATAGCACTAACATCTCATTTCATAAAAATCTTTGAAAGGGTTCTAAGAAGCAAGATCGCCAACCACCTAGATACCCATCAGTTACACAACCCATGGAAACACGGGTTTAGAGCAGGTCGCTCCTGGCTGTCCCAGCTACTGGACCACTATAACAAGGTCCTGGATGCTATAGAAGCTAAATAAAATGCAGACTTTGCAAAAGCCTTCGACAAGTATGACCATGGTGTAATAGCGCACAAAATGCGTGATAAAGGAATAACAGGAAAAGTTAGTAGATGGATCTATAACTTCCTAATAGAACACAAAGAATAATAGTATACAGAGTAAAGTCCGAGGCAGCTACGGTGAAAAGCTCTGTTCCACAAGGCACAGTACGTGCTCTCATCCCATTCCTCATCCTCATGTCTGACATAGAGATGTAAGCCATAGCTCCGTGTCTTCCTTTGCGGATGACGCCCGAATTGCCATCACAGTGTCCTCCATTGAAGACACCGCAAGATTCCAAGCGGACATCAACCAAATCTTCAAATGGGCCACTCAAAACAATATGAAGTTCAATGAAGAGAAATTTCAACTACTCAGATATGGAAAACTTGAGGAAATTAAAACTGTATCAGGGTATGCAACAAATTTTAACCATATAATGGAGCAAAAAACTAATGTGAAGGACCTGGGAGTGATAATGTCAGAGGATGTCGCCTTCAAAGACCACAGCAATGTATCTACAGCATCTGCTAGAAAAATTATAGGATGGATTATGAAAACCTTCAAAACTAGGGATGCCAAGCCCATGATGGTTCTCTTCAAATCGCTTGTTCTCTCTAGGCTGGATTAATGCTGTACACTAACTGCCCCCTTCAAGGCAGGCGAAATTGCTGACCTTGAGAATGTACAAAGAACTTTCACGGCACACATAAGTACGATAAAGCACCTAAATTACTGGGAACTGTTGAAGTCCCTTGATTTGTATTCCCTGGAACGCAGACGAGAGAGATACATGATAATATACACTTGGAAAATCTTAGAGGGATTAGTACCAAACTTGCACACGAAAAATCGCTCCCTATGAAAGCAAAAGACTCGGCAGGAGAGGCAACATTCCCCCAGTGTACTCGTGGCTCCCCACCACGAGTACACTGAAAGACAACACAATAAGTGTTCGGGGCCCAAGTGTCACTGTAAGCTCAGTGATAGTTCATAGGGTATAACCGTTTCTGCTCACGTGATCAACCGATGATCAACCGTTAGCCCAATGTCAAAGGTCACCCATGTCAAAGGTCAATCCTTTTGAACGCTATGAGCCCTGCTCGGGGCAGTGCCTCAGTTACCATCCAGACACCGTGTAGAGAAGACATTAGGCCTGCGAACTCTGAGATTCCACCCTGTCTAATTGACCTTAATACACCAAATTACTATCCCAATCTCGTCTGTTCATTACCCAATCTACGAAAGAACCTCCACGCAACACAAGACTGTTCAAGTGCCTCCCAGCATACATAAGGTGGATTACCAGTAGACCCCTGGCTGTCTTCAAGCAGGCACTGGACAGACACCTGAAGTCAGTACCTGATCAGCCGGGCAATGGTTCGTACGTCGGGTTGCGGGCGGCCAACAGTAACAGCCTGGTTGATCAGATCCTGATCCACCACGAGACCTGGTCTCAGACCGAGCTGCGGGAACGTTGACCCCCGAAACCCTCTCCAGGTATACACTTATGCACTGACTGTATATGCATATACATAAGGGCATATATGCGTTATACATATATACACGTACAAATACATATATAAATAAATGTCAGGTTACAAGTGGTATATAATACCTACAAGTTGAAGAGTAAGACACATGAGCAACACCAGAATTTTTTAATGACGAAACGTTTCGCCTGCTCTGCAGGCTTCATCAGTCGTTTACAGAAACATCAGTCCTGGTGGAAGGCGCAATAGACGAAGTGGAGAGGTAGTTGATGTAATCAGTCAGTCACCCTATGCTAGGAGCAAGATAATATCTGTGTCGAGCATAATCTGTTTCCACTAGCTATTGTTAGTGGCACTAGCTCACCCGTGACCTCATCACCAAGCTGCTGCTACAGCTCACCTTCCAGTGGCCTCTGGCCACTTGCTTTTGCAAGCCGGGTCACCACATGGAGAAGACCCAGGCCAGGATGTCCTGGCCAACCTACCTGTACCTACCTGTTACTTCTGCATTAGGCCAAGAGAAGAATTATTTTGCCTCAAGGATGACTGATTACATCAACTGCCTCTACACTTCGTCTTCCATCAGTACCGAAGTCTCTGTAAGCGACTGATGAAGCCTGCAGCGTAGGCGAAACGTTTCGTTCATGAAGCTTCCTAGTGTTGTCCATATGTTCTTTTTAACATAAACACACATATATACATCATACAGTGTGCATTTGCATACAACTGGGGCATCACTAGCTGCATACAACTGGGGCATCACTAGCTGCATACAACTGGGGCATCACTAGCTGCATACAACTGGGGCATCACTAGCTGCATACAACTGGGGCATCACTAGCTGCATACAACTGGGGCATCACTAGCTGCATACAACTGGGGCATCACTAGCTGCATACAACTGGGGCATCACTAGCTGCATACAACTGGGGCATCACTAGCTGCATACAACTGGGGCATCACTAGCTGCATACAACTGGGGCATCACTAGCTGCATACAACTGGGGCATCACTAGCTGCTAATGAGACTATCCTCTTGTAAATGTGTCTTTTAGATGCTCCAAGCCTGACAGAAACGTCGTCATACTAATAATAATAATAATCTTTATTACTACAAGTACATGTACAAGGTATACAGACCTAGCTGACATCAATGACATTAGGTCAATTTTGCTCCCAGGATGCGACCCACACCAGTCGACTAACACGGTATTGTCTTTTTCTTTATCCTAAATTACCCCAGAGTAAAGTATACCTGAAGAGTATACCTGGAGAGAGTTCCAGGGGTCAACGCCCCTGCGGCCCGGTCTGTGACCAGTCATAATTTACAGATAATTATTACTGGACCTAACGAATTGGAAACTTGATATAATTACTTTCATGTAATATACAAATTATGTTTAATTACCAAAGTGAGAGTTATGACTTCATATGTTATCGTTCACTTGTATTATATTCACGAGGAGCAGCTAAACCCGTGGGAGTCACAGCGGCTGGGGGATTCGAGGAAGAGAAGAGCTTCTCCAGTTCCTTAGACTAAGAACCCTTTACCAACATTAAGGCACCTCCTTGCGATAAAGTACATAATGAAGGCTTTCTTTGTAGCTACTGTTAGAGAAAAAATAATTTTGTAAAACTTTGATCCATGAAAATGGAGTTTAAATTGTTAGCCAAACTGCAGATAATTTTAATCAGATCACAAGAAAAATAAGTATACATTTACTCTATCACTATGTAGTATCTACACCAGGTGCCAGATCAACCAGGCTGTGATGAATATGTGGAGCAGCGGGCCACCAGCAGCAACAACCTGGTTAACCAGGCAAACACGAGAAGAGTAGAAAAACTCTCTGAACTCATCAAGGGTATATCAAAGGCTAATACAATGTGTTTATAAGTAAAAATAAATAACATTTGGTTTTATAATCGAAAAGTAGATATATTTGCTAAGTGATATATCAACACGCTTAAATAAATCACAGTGAAAGTAAAGAAGACAATAATAATACTGTAGTAAGAAACATTATTGGTTGGTACAGAAACATTATTGGTTGGTACAGAAACATTATTGGTTGGTACAGAAACATTATTGGTTGGTACAGAAACATTATTGGTTGGTACAGAAACATTATTGGTTGGTACAGAAGTGTTGAGTATGAGACGTTCAAGGTTTGCCATTATGGTTGGTAGAGATTGTGGAGGTTTGTTGCTTAGTGTCATCATTGATGAATACGGTCGTTGACAACATGCTTCCTCATAAATATAACCAGTGTTTAATTTTTCTGTATTCACAATTTATTTTTACTTTGTGTGGCGTCGCAACAGTAAGGGTACAACAGTTCAGGCGCCAAGCGTTGCTGATGACCCTCGTTGGAAATATGGGTGCCAAGAAGCGTGGGTTGAGACCCTTATGGGAAGACATTACAGGAGGGAGTGTTGGGGAAGTATGTGCCAGTAATACAAGCATTCTTTCTTCGTTCCTAGTTTATAATGCTGACCAGCTCACAAAAGTGCGTACACGTCTCAATCTTATTTATAATTACTTGTGGGTCGTTCACCTCATGGCACTAGTGGTGAGGCTTGATCTTTCTAATAATAATGGTCAGACACGCTACTTGCTGTGCCCTAGCTACTTCGTCTCTTCTTTACTTCAAAATTATATTTCAGTCACAGTTTTTCGTTTTTTAATTAGATATGCTTCCTTTATTCCTTATTTATTTATAATTTATATTCACTGCGTTGTGCACGCGTGGACACGTGCAAGCAATCTTAAACTACTGAATTATTTTCCAAACCAGTTTAACGTTCAAAGATTATAAGAAAAACATATTGAACATAAAAAAAAATCTTAAATTATATACAGAAAACCAGCAAAGATTTTGAAGTTGAAATTTGTGTGGTACAGACCTTATAGAAACATAGATTAAGAAGACAGACTTTAAAAAGAGAGGGATGGGTGGACTGTATATTTTTACACCGCAAAGCCAACTTTTCATAAAATGAGAAATATTCAAGCAAACTGGGGAGGCTGTCATTGGAACAAGGAAAGATTGTATCATGGATAGGGAAATACTTGAATATGAATCAGAGTTACTTGAAGGGATTAAGTTTAAGAGACCCATAAGAATCAGTTAAGTCCATATTCCTAAACTATTATTACTAAAGTGAAAACAAGAATAAACTACTATATACTCTTGCTTGCGGATAATGTCAAAGTAATGAGAATATAAAAAGAGATGGTAGGAGGGTGCAGGAAGACCTTTATAAAATTGTTATTAGTACATGTAGTAGAGTTAGTAGTAGTAGTAGTCTATGTACTGAAGTTTGTAATAAACTTATGATGTAAATTGTAAAATATTTGGTGAGATGTGTCAGTAGCTGTTGAAATGTGAGTGATAACACTTGCTTTATGTGTTACACCGCTATTTCACCTGTCTCCCGTAACACCTAAACACCTAACTACTATGTATGTAACATTCACCTGGAAAAGCATGACATTTATTACTGCTGCAACAAGTTAATATATATTAATAATGACTGGTAAGCACAGTGTATTATCGATAATGGATATAATTCTATATAGTGATTATATAAAATGTATGCGTGCGTTGATCACGAAGACATGTGACTGATGAATAAATGATGGCAATGGATGAGGTGAAAAATGTATTCTAGGCACTTTTTTTACAAATACGTATTCATAAATTACTTCTGCATAAGATCTATGAAGGACCGCAAAATATGAGAAATAAGTATATGTGGGGTAGATGGCAGGTAACATGTAGAGGAAGGAAGGAAGGTTCCTGTGTTAAAGAAACAGGTACAAGTGGAGCACACGCCAGACACAGGAAGGCAGGTCATTGGTGACGACGTCTCATGTTCCTAATCCTTTCACTGACGTCAGGTCGATACACCTGCACTATGACACCGGTGACTGTACTCCGTAGCCCTGGATGACCCGTACATATAAAAATTATTCAAAATTCTCAAGGGTATTTTATTATAAAATAAAGAACAGTGTTCTAACTGAAAATTATATTCACCCCTAATAAAACATCCTAATTCTTCTTTATGCAACCAAGTATTACCGAGAGCCTCAGTTTTAAACTAATATACAGTACCAGAATATGATAATATCACACAGTACTAAAGCACAGTATCAGCATGGGCTTAAAATATAATGGAACTAGTATGAAGTGGGACTTTTCACATTTGCTTTTTGCTGTTAACACAGCGATTTCAGGAAATTCAGAAGAGAGGCTTAATAAGTTAAAGGAGGAATATGGGAAGGTGTGTAAAAGAAAGAAGATAAAAGTGAGCGTAGAAAGAACAGGGTGATGAGAGTAAGAAAAAGTTCAGACAATGAAGGTTGGACGGAAGGATTATGGAGAAAGTTAATGTGATATAAAGCTTGGAAATTGATACCGACAAAGTGGTTTTAAAAAGAAACGTGAGCAAACACCATGACATTTATTAGAAAACGTTTCGATCCTGGGACCTTGCTCACTTCTAGAAGTGATCAAGGTCCCAGGACCGAAGCGTTTTCTAATAAATATGTCCAAATGTTTGCCCACGTGTCTTTAAAAATGAATGCATTTAGATATTTGAGAGTGGATGTGTCGGCACGTGGGTCTGTGAATAACGGGATAAATCTTAAAAGAGACGCGTGAGTGACTGTAATTGGGGTGTTGAGGAGTTTGTATGTACAAGGGGATTGTACCATTATATAGTGGTTCCATTACTTATAATGGTGCGAGACATTTTGTTCAAGTGTTGCATCGAGGAGGCTGGCGGCGGTGAAGTTGAAGAAATTAAAACACGGTGTGGTGGTATGAAAATAATAATTCAGGGAGCAGAAGATAGCTGTTAAGAGACTGTAATTTGGTCATTAGAACGGTTACAGCAAGGTAATTTGACCAGTTGGTGTGAGGGAGGAGGTTTTGGTGTGAAGGTTTTGAGAACAGCTTGAGCATACAACAGGCATGTACGAACCTTTTAATCAGAGTGGAGATAAATGGTTTTTGGGATTGACGTGCTATTGAAATGTGATAGGGTAGACAGGGATAGGCTGTTTGAAGGGATGGAAACAGGTACTAGGGGGCACAAGAAATATTTCTTCAGTTTCAGAGTGATCGGGAAGTAGAATGACATCGACAAAAAAGTTTCGAAGGTAGGATTCAAACATAGTTTTAAGAATAGATACGATAGAGCTGACGAGGCTAAGAAGAAGTGAATATGACAAGCGGCAAGTTCAGAAGCAGGGCCAGACACTAAAATTCGACCCTTTCAACCACATATAGGTGAGTACATATAGGTAGTACACACACGCACAGAGTTGCATATCTTTTGAAGTTTTCATATTTTGTATAGTAACATAAATGTGGGCGCCACACTGCAGCTACATACTCTGATTTAGTCTAATCTACATTGTGAACAACAATTATAACATTTCTCCCTCTATATTGTAAAAAAGCTGTCTTAACGTTTTAAGTCGTGTGTGAGTCGGTATCATTTAGTTGGCAGAGTGATGATGTGTTGATGCCAGACGTTAAGTGGTGGAGGAAAGGCCGAGTCTATGTTTACTCTCCCAGCTGCTCTCAGTGTTCCCAAGATTCAGTTCACGGTTAAGGTCTCGCCTCTTAATTACTAGTAACGCGCTTTACTCATTCAGGACTTTATCAAATCTGCTTTAGAAATGACGTTTGTCTCCATCACCTCGTCGTCGTTAATTTCCCCTACCCCTATAGGACTGCAAAGAAAAATTTCCAGCAACCTGTGCTTCATGAGTGGTTAGCTGTCATCTTTGTTCCTAGATTTTTTCCACGCATCTCAAACAGCTTTTTTCTTATCCACTTTGTCTAGTCCTGTGAGCTCATATTTTGTAGGGCATGAGCACGTTTTCTCTGAACCTCCTCTCTTTCAGGGTTGTAAGTTTGAACTCTCAAGTTTTTTTCCCTCGTGTGCCAACCTTGTCGCAAATCTTTGGATGTCTATTAATCTGCTTGATCAGGTGTGGGCTCTGTGCTGGCGCAGCATACTCCAAGATGGGCCTAACAAACACAATGTGTTAATAAAACCATAAAGGATTCTTTATTAATGTTCCTGAAAGAGGTTCAGCGGTATATGCATTGCTTTTACCGCTGAAGTTATAAGATTGGTATGAGTTTCATTTGATGTTTTCGATGTAATGTGTCCTCGTAGACATTTCGTCTTGTACATTGCCTGTAGTGTGTCTTGTCTCAGACTATATGCCCTTTTTGATCTCTCTTTCTCCCCCATATTCTTATTATTTTGTTTTTATCAGGATTGAATAAACCTCTCCAAGTTCTCTATAGTTGATCTTATAACTAGTTTTACATCATTGGTTAATAGTAATACATAGATTTCAGCTTCTTGTAGCATTTCTTTTACGTATATCAGGAACAGCAAAAGGCCCAAGCACTAATCCTTGAGGGATTCACTCGTCACCCTTGCCCACTCTGGTACTCCTCTCTTACCAGTACCATCACACTGCATTATATCCTCCTGTATCAACTTTAGCACTTTCCCTGGTACTTGTCTGCTCAGTTAGTGGACCAGCAACCGCTTTGTGTCGAATAATTTCTTAAAGCCGCCTAGGAAGATGCCGTCTATCCATTCTGTACATTCCAATTTATACACACTGATTTGTGTTGATGGGAACAGAATCTCAGCTCCTGACCTAGTCTCTTATGCTGTGTTGACCGGCGTTACTGAATTATAGCTTTATATATATATATATATATATATATATATATATATATTTACTATAAATTTTTCCTTTTTCTATTCTTCATCCATCTCATTTAATTAATTTTTCTACCACTGAAACTAAAGCATTACTTCCTGACATCTATATGGCTTATCTGTGGCCCTTTATCCAAAGTCCTTTCATTTCCAAGTTTATCAGTATTTGCCCTGTCAACTCTTAGTATTCTGTAGTTCTCGTTATTATTAAGTTCTTATGTTCTTATAATGGGGAAAGGGGAAAAAATAAATGATTTGGTGAAGATACGAATGAAACTTTTGAGTTGATATGGGGGATTACAAACGTGTTTAAGGTGGAGGGAGGGAATCAGAACGAGACTCATGTATTGGAAGAGGAAGTAGGGGAAGTCTTCTTATAAGACGCAAATGATGTAATTATACATTCCTTAATGGGAAATGTGATGATAAGGGAAGGAGTGGAGAGGGCTCCTTAATCAAAGCACCCATGTCGGGATTGGACTAGAATAAGCTCGCGTCCGGAATCCGCTGGAGCTAATCTTACCGTTGCTAGCCCAAGCTGGTTCCAGAGGACCGGCCTCACAGGTCCAAATGTAAGCGGCCATATTTTCGGGGTCCCTGTTCTTGCTGTACGCTTATATATAGATCAAGGACAACTTGGATAAACTCTAAAGCTATCAAGTTTTTTTGATAGGAGGGTATACGAGGGGTGAGGTTCATATTTACTTGTGCACGTTTTGATATAGTAGTTGTACAGCTGATGTGCAGTCAAATGAACCAATATATATAATTAATATAAACAATGAAATTGTCAGATCCGGGTTAAGAATGTTTAATAAATAAAAAGTTTTAAGGTTATAAAACCATTACTCTTGTCTTCAGAGGGCATTTCTAGTGCTGATAGTTTTTTCGTAATCCATAGCTCTTAAAACTGGAATATATGTATTTTTTTTATTTGTTCTTTCTGTTTTAATAAGCAGATACCATACTGCATCCACATATTTCAATATTAGTATTTTTGTTTCTATTCTTCAATATTTCTCGATCCAAATATTTTATCTTAAGTTTCGGTGGTGTTGTCAGTAAGGTAGTGAAGGAAACTGCTTTTATTAGGACCTCGTTTGCAAGGTATTTGAGACTTTCAGTTATCGCTAGTGATTACCTTCTACTCTGCATGCTCCTTGAGCAGTGTGAACTCTTATGAGTATAAAGAAAATATACAGAACAAGCGTGGCCTGGTGGCAAAAGCTCTCGCCTCACACGGTGAGTGTCCGGGTTCGATTCCTGGCGAGGGTAGAAACATTGGGTGTGTTTCTTTACACCGGTTGTCTGTGTTCACCCATCAGTCATAATGGATACCTGGGTGTTAGTCGACTGTGTGAGTCGCATCCTGTGACAAAACTGACCTAATTTGCCCGAAATGCTCTGCATAACAAGGGGCTTTCTATGTAATAGTGTGTCATTGATGTCAGTTAGGCTTGTATACCTTGTACATGTACTTGTAGAAATAAAGATATTATATTGGAACTTCGTTTGCTTTGAGTCGATATTTATATTTCCTCCGTACACCGCCTGCTTCTCTGTGCATCCCCGGGCTTACCTCTTTCCAGCCTCGTACGTTCCCCACTCTGACTAGCCACTACTGCATCCCTTCCTCCCCTTCCTCTCGCTTCTTTCTAATACATAGTAGTGATATTAGTTCGCCCTTCATGTCGCTGTGATACCAGGAGAAAAATTACACTTTGTGTGACGATAATAAATAACCTCGCTAGAGCGGGAAGATATTACGTGGTGATAAAATATTTGCTTTGATGTGAAGGGGATATGTTCGTACATTGTGTTTTGCTATCCTTCTTTCTCTAATTTCTGTTCTCCTCTTCTACTGTTCTATATGTAAATTTATATGTAGCATTATTTAGTGCTAAGGAATGAACTGTGTTTCCGCCCTGTTTACTACTTACCATGCAGGTGGTAAATGTGGTAACATTTTCGTTTTGGGATAACTGATTATGTAATAATATTATGTTATCAGGGTCTGATTGTCTGTAGCCACCCCCCCCAAACCTGTTATCTTAGCCTTGCTTGGTGTATCTCTCTCACACACACACACACACACACACACACAAACACACACAACACACACACACACACACAAACACACACACATTGCATCTCTCTAATAGGTTTCAGGAGTGTACAAACAATTTAAGTGTTGTGATGTCTTTCCCGCATCTTACATGATAAATGTATGTGATCGAATTTTTATTATATATTTCAAGCGTTAAATTTTCCTAAGATTGTTTACATGTCAGCTTCTCTGTTCCTCGCGAGCGTCTGAACACTATTAAACCATCACCAAATTCGACCAGCTAATAGTGAAAGACCCTACAAAGAAGCCTATAAGGGTTACTGTTACAGTCATAATTCAAGGTCAGTATAGGATGGAGTTGCGAAGTCCAACAACCACTGGAAGTCTAAGCCTTGTTGTCATCACCTGTTGATGATCCTCATTGGGGCCCTTCATCGGGGTATCTGGTGCTGATGATGTGTAGAAAAAACTGAGATTGGACTGTTTAAGAAACCTTCATCAGTCCCCCACCTTCGACTGTTTTTACAGCAGTCAAATGCTGTATGTGATTAAGAGGACGGAGCTGTGGCCTTAAACCGCCAACAACCTATATAGACATCTTGCCAGAGGGCGCCTTTACTAGGAAGGGAAAGGAAGAATTTGACGTTGAACACCTCGTAAGAAAATTAACATAGCAAAATCAGAATAGGTATGTGCGTGCGTGCGTGTGTTGTGTGTGTGTGTGTGTGTGTGTGTGTGTGTGTGTGTGTGTGATAACAAACACACAAGGTTTTATCACGGGGGGGTCCGTGTGAGTCTCAGTCCGGCGGTGACCCGCTGAGATAGGTGGGTGTTCGTCTGTGCTTGTGTTGTAACTCATACTATTGGTGTCACCCGCTAATGTAATAGTGCCAGACATGTCACACTCAACACCTGCAGTTGGTGTTACCCGGTTACGAGTCACATCCGTATGTCACTCGTGTCACCCGGAGATGTCAGGTGACAGCCACTAGGCGGCTTAATCCGCTTAATGGCGCCAGTTTTGCCTTGTCAACCTGGTCTGTGTTTTTGTCTAGGCATTTTGATAATGTTGCAACAATACTTTGTACTTTGCTTGTTATCTGCCGTTGAAAACTGAGCATGTAAATATCATTATGATAGGGGAATTCAGTTACAAAGAAATTAATTAATACAGCTATAGATGTACCACGAAAGCGTCTGGGGCTGTGAAATGAGATATTAGGGTCACAGTTGGTGCCACTGATACAACCAAGTCATAGTAGTAAAATCATAGTATTGTAAGCTCCGGGGCTGAAGGGTTACTGTGTTGCGCCTGGTATGTACAAGGGCCACACTTCGAGTCCCCGCCGGTATTCTGTTTATTCATTGGCAATTGCAGACAGGAGGTCTTAACAATGCAATAATCCGTGCGTCAACAGCTGTTTGCAAGAGCAACAACAGGTAAATTGAGGCGAAGTTTTCTCAGAGGAAAGGTAGCGTGTTGATGCTGTCTTGTTCCGACTCACACTGAGCCTCCAAGCTGATATAAACCAAGTCTTCCAGTGGCTGAGTGACAACAACATGATGTGGAACAGAACAGCATCAACATGCTACCTTTCCTCGTGAGAAAACTTCCCCTCAGTGTACCTGTTGCTGCTCTTGCAACATTGCATAGCTCCTGA
The DNA here is from genome assembly GCA_009830355.1 of Cherax destructor. NCBI lineage: Eukaryota > Metazoa > Arthropoda > Malacostraca > Decapoda > Parastacidae > Cherax > Cherax destructor. The sequence continues at coordinate 103,103 of WNWK01003046.1, forward strand.
TGACTTACGAAGACGTGTGAAAGATCTTAAGCTGAAGCTTTCCATCCTCCCGTGGTTTGTCTAGCATCGTTGAGATCGCCGCTCTGCAGTTGTATTTGCAAATGGGCGAAATTATTTACAAACATTATCTCTCAGTCCATAACAGGATTCGAACCTGTACACTCTACATCAAAGTGCTGTGTGGCAAAAGTACCGCGCGTGCAAGTTCGAATCATGCTGTGTACTTAGAGATAATGTTTATATATATATGTGTGTGTGTGTGTGTGTGTGTCGTGCCGAATAGGTAAAACTGGTCAATTAGCAAGAACTCATTTAAAATTAAGTCCTTTCTAAAATTTTCTCATATACAATTAAAGATATATTTTTTCATTTATGTTAATGTAAAAAATTAATAATTTTGTACCAAAAAGAACCTTAGAAAACTTACCTAACCTTATTATAACAAGCGCAATTTAATTTAGCCTAATCCAACTAAATATATTTTAGATAAGTTTACAGTAATTTAATAGTAAACAAACACAATTAAATATTTTTTTTGGGTTCAGAATGATTTTTGCGAAATTATTGTATACACAAATTTTCGTTTGCCTTATTCGGCAAGAAGATCGTTGCTATTTAAGCCAGTGTCGCAAGTTTTACCTATTCGGCACGACATATATATATTATTGTACCTACGAACGAGTGGTATTGATCAATAACAACACTGCGACTAGCCAAGGACCACCAATTATGCTGCACAGTTCTGGTCACCGTATTACAGAATGGATATAAATGCACTGGAAAACGTACAGAGGAGGATGACAAAGTTGATCCCATGTATCAGAAATCTTCCCTATGAGGATAGACTGAGGGCCCTGAATCTGCACTCTCTAGAAAGGCGTAGAATTAGGGGGGATATGATTGAGGTGTACAAATGGAAAACAGGAATAAACAAAGGGGATGTAAATAGCGTGCTGAAAATATCCAACCAAGACAGGACTCGCAGCAATGGTTTCAAGTTGGAAAAGTTCAGATTCAGGAAGGATATAGGAAAGCACTGGTTTGGTAATAGAGTTGTGGATGAGTGGAACAAACTCCCGAGTACCGTCATAGATGCTGGGACGTTGTGTAGTTTTAAAAATAGGTTGGATAAATACATGAGTGGGTGTGGATGGGTGTGAGCTTGTACTAGGTCAGATGCAGTGCTCCTTCCTTAAGTGAATGTAACCTGACCTGTACTAATTCCTTAAGTGGAAGTGACCTGACCAGGTGGTCGGCTGGACAATTATATGAGTGGGTGCGGTTGGGTGTGAATTGGTCCTGACTAGGTTGTGCTACTAGGTCAGATGCAGTGCTCCTTCCTTAAGTGAATGTAACCTGACCTGGCTGGGTCGGGCATTGGCTTAAGCCGTTGGAGATTTGGACCTGCCTCGCATGGGCCAGTAGGCCTGCTGCAGTGTTCCTTCTTTCTTATGTTCTTATGTTCTTAATTCCAACGGTCCTGTGGGTTAGAGCGTCATGTGGTTTTCGCTCACTATGAGGCGGGCCAAAACAACATGGGTTCGAGTCCTTGGCTAGTCGCAGTGTTGTTATATATATATATATATATATATATATATATATATATATATATATATATATATATATATATATATATATATATATATATATATATTATATATATATATATATATATATATATATATATATAGTGGCTTACGGAGGAAAGATTCTTTCCACTTCCCCATGGACAATAGAGAAAATAAAAGGAACAAGAGCTATTAAGAAAAAGAAGAAAAACCTAGATGTGTGTATGTATATATATGCATGTGTATGCCAGTGTAGTGTGACCTAAAGTGTAAGTAGAAGTAGCTAGATATACCTGTTATCCAGCGTGTTTATGAGACAGAAAAAGACACCAGCAATCCTACCATCATGTAAAACAGTTTCAGGTTTCTGTTTCACAGTCACCTGGCAGGACGGTAGTACCTCCCTGGGTGGTTGCTGTCTACCAACCTACTACCTATCGTAGTGAGGCGACTAAGATGCCGGGAGCAATGGGCTAGTAACCCCTTCTCCTGTACAAATCTACTAAAAACGAGAAGAAGAAAAACTTTATAAAATTGGGTTGTCTGAATGTGCGTGGATGTAGTGCGGATGATAAGAAAGAGATGATTGCCGATGTTATGAATGAAAAGAAGTTGGATGTCCTGGCCCTAAGCGAAACAAAGCTGAAGGGGGTAGGCGAGTTTCAGTGGGGAGAAATAAATGGGATTAAGTCAGGAGTATCTGAGAGAGTTAGAGCTAAGGAAGGGGTAGCAATAATGTTGAAGGATCAGTTATGGAAGGAAAAGAGGGAATATAAATGTGTAAATTCAAGGATTATGTGGATTAAAATAAGGGTCGGATGCGAAAAGTGGGTCATAATAAGCGTGTATGCACCTGGAGAAGAGAGGAGTGTAGAGGAGAGAGAGATTTTGGGAGATGTTAAGCGAATGTATAGGAACTTTTGAACCAAATGAGAGAGTAATTGTGGTAGGGGACCTAAATGCTAAAGTGGGAGAAACATGCAGAGAGGGTGTAGTAGGTAAGTTTGGGGTGCCAGGTGTAAATGATAATGGGAGCCCTTTGATTGAACTTTGTATAGAAAGGGGTTTAGTTATAGGTAATACATATTTTAAGAAAAAGAGGATAAATAAGTATACAAGATATGATGTAGGGCGTAATGACAGTAGTTTGTTGGACTATGTATTGGTAGATAAAAGACTGTTGAGTAGACTTCAGGATGTACATGTTTATAGAGGGGCTACAGATATATCAGATCACTTTTTAGTTATAGCTACAGTGGGAGTAAAAGGTAGATGGGATACAAGGAAAATAGAATCAGTAAGTAAAAGAGGTGAAGGTTTATAAACTAAAAGAGGAGGCAGTTAGGGTAAGATATAAACAACTATTGGAGGATAGATGGGCTAGTGAGAGTGTAGGCAATGGGGTCGAAAATGTATGGGGTAGATTTAAAAATGTAGTGTTAGAGTGTTCAGCAGAAGTTTGTGGTTACAGGCGAGTGGGTGCGGAGGGAAGAGGAGCGATTGGTGGAATGATGATGTAAAGAGAGTAGTAAGGGAGAAAAGTTAGCATATGAGAGGTTTTTACAAAGTAGAAGTGATGCAAGGAGGGAAGAGTATATGGAGAGAAAAGAGAGGTTAAAAGAGTGGTGAAGCAATGTAAAAGAGAGCAGATGAGAGAGTGGGTGAGATGTTATCAGCAAATTTTGTTGAAAATAAGAAAAAGTTTTGGAATGAGATTAATAAGTTGAGGAAACCTAGAGAACAAATGGATTTGACAGTTAAAAATAGGAGAGGAGAGTTATTAAATGGAGAGTTAGAGGTATCGGGAAGATGGAGAGAATATTTTGAGGATTTGTTAAATGTTGATGAAGACAGGGAAGCTGTGATTTCGTGTGTAGGGCAAGGAGGAATAACATCTTGTAGGAGTGTGGAAGAGCCAGTTGTGGGTGTAGGGAAGTTCGTGAGGCATTGGGTAGAATGAAAGGGTAAGGCAGCTGGGATTGATGGGATAAAGATAGAAATGTTAAAAGCAGGTGGGGATATAATTTTGGAGTGGTTGGTGCTATTATTTAATAAATGTATGGAAGAGGGTAAGGTACCTAGGGATTGGCAGAGAGCGTGTATTGTTCCTTTGTATAAAGGCAAAGGGGACAAAAGAGAGTGCAAAAATTATAGGGAATAAGTCTGTTGAGTGTACCTGGTAAAGTGTATGGTAGAGTTATTATTGAAAGAATTAAGAGTAAAACAGAAAGCAGGATAGCAGATGAACAAGGGGCTTTAGGAAAGGTAGGGGTGTGTAGACCAAGTGTTTACAGTGAAACATATAGGTGAACAGTATTTGGATAAGGGTAAAGATGTTTTTGTGGCATTTATGGATTTGGAAAAGGCGTATGATAGGGTAGATAGGGGGCAATGTGGCAGATGTTGCAGGTGTATGGAATAGGAGGAAGGTTACTGAAAGCAGTGAAGAGTTTTTATGAGGATAGTGAGGCTCAGGTTAGAGTGTGTAGGAGGAAGGGGACTATTTCCCAGTAAAAGTGGGCCTTAGACAAGGATGTGTGATGTCACCGTGGTTGTTCAATATATTTATAGATGGGGTTGTAAGAGAAGTGAATGCGAGGGTCTTGGCAAGAGGTGTTGGGCTAAAAGATAAAGAAGCAAATACAAAGTGGGAGTTGTCACAGTTGCTTTTTGCTGATGACACTGTGCTTTGGGAGATTCTGAAGAGAAGCTGCAGAAGTTGGTGGATGAATTTGGTAGGGTGTGTAAAAGAAGAAAATTGAAAGTGAATATAGGAAAGAGTAAGGTGATGAGGATAACAAAAAGAATAGGTGACGAAAGATTGGATATCAGATTGGAGGGAGAGAGTATGGAGGAGGTGAATGTATTCAGATATTTGGGAGTGGACATGTCGGCGGATGGGTCTATGAAGGATGAGGTGAATCATAGAATTGATGAGGGGAAAAGGGTGAGTGGAGCACTTCGAGTCTGTGGAGACAAAGAACCTTGTCCATGGAAGTAAAGAGGGAATGTATGAGAGTATAGTTATACCAACGCTCTTATATGGGTGTGAAGCATGGGTGATGAATGTTGCAACGAGGAGAAGGCTGGAGGCAGTGGAGATGTCATGTCTGAGGTCAATGTGTGGTGTGAATATAATGCAGAGAATTCGGAGTTTGGAAATTAGGAGGAGGTGCGGATTACCAAAACGATTGTCCAGAGAGCTGAGGAGGGGTTGTTGAGGTGGTTTGGACATGTAGAGAGAATGGAACGAGACAGAGTGACTTCGAGAGTGTATAAATCTGTAGTGGAGGGAAGGCGGGGTAGGGGTCGGCCTAGGAAAGGTTGGAGGGAGGGTAAAGGAAGTTTTGTGTGCGAGGGCTTGGATTTCCAGCAAGCATGTGTGAGCGTATTTGATAGGAGTGAATGGAGGCATATGGTTTTAATACTTGACGTGCTGTTGGAGTGTGAGCAAAGTAACATTTATGAAGGGATTCAGGGAAACCGGCAGGCCGGACTTGAGTTCTGGAGATGGGAAGTACAGTGCCGGCACTCTGAAGGAGGGTGTAAATGTTGCAGTTTTATAACTGTAGTGTAAAGCACCCTTCTGGCAAGACAGTGATGGAGTGAATGATGATGAAAGTTTTCTTTTTCGGGCCACCCTGCCTTGGTGGGAATCGGCCGATGTGTTAATAAAAAAAAAAAAAATAAAAAAAAATATATATGTATATATATATATATATATATATATATATATATTGTCTCAACGTCCACAGCACGACTCGAACCTGCAAACTCTGTAGCAGATTAACCAGTACTTTACCACGGAGCTCGAAGTACTGTACTGGTTACTTGATACAGAGTTTGCAGGTTCGAAATCCTGCTGTGGACATAAGACAATGTAAATAATTTCGCCCGTTTGCAATTGTTAAGCATATATATATATATATATATATATATATATATATATATATATATATATATATATATATGCAAAAGATCACAGTAATCAGGTGATATCAGAATATGCAAGACAACCACTATGAAAAATAGAGGAATTCCAAGCGCTTTGTGACTACTCACATTATCAAGGAACTATAAAAGGAAACATGACAAGAGGACTTATATAAGGGCAAGACTACACCTCACAGTCACATCACACTAACAAAGACACACCCACAGTAGCGTAACATCTCACGACTCTTGAAGAGGAAAAACAAGAAAGGACCTGAAACTCTTCCCAAGAATTAAGATTAGTCCAATTTATCATTAAATTTAATGATAAATTGGACTAATCTTAATTGTGGAAGACTTAGGTCTCTTTTCCTCTTCAAAGTCACGCTTGTGAGTGTTCTTTGTTAGTGTGATTGACTGTGAGTTAGTGCCTGAATCCTCTTGTCATGTTTCACTATGGTTCTTGATAATATGATATCACACTAATTCATATTTCATAGTGTATATATATTATATATATATATATATATATATATATATATATTTATATATATATATATATATTTATATATATATATTTATATATATATATATATATATATATATATATATATATATATATATATATATATATATATATATATACATACATACACACACGTTTTATTTATGGATTTGCTTTATAGTATTTACTTAGGTTTTATGTTTTGTTTTCGAATAGGACCAAAAAAAAGGCGTAGCCTACAAAGGGGTTCTCGTGTGTGTTCCGTAGCCTTGATAGTGGCTACATTGTGGGATACTCCGGATACCCCCTTGATCTACTGCTATCTCCATCACTACCAACTCCATTTCAACCACTAACAATAGCACAAACACCACTTACACCACCAAGAGGAGTACCGCAACCACAACCAGCAAGATCACCGCCATCGTCTCTATCTGCAGCATCTCTTCGCCACTAAAATGAAGGTGCCAATAGATACCGCCTCCATCAATGTTGGAATCCTGGGTCTGGCCTATATGTTCGTCTTTACCTCCTTCCAGACGCAGGGTAACATGCAGGTAAGAACGAGTTCTTAAGATTGTGACTTCATTGTGGCACCTGACTGTAAGTCATTGTAAATATCTAAGTGTGTGGTTTTAAGGCAAGGAGATCATTTAGAAATGTACTATGCACAACATTTTGTGACTTGTAAATAGTGTAAAGCTCTTTTGTCATGATTACTCCTACATAATTATGAAAGGCTGTGGTTGCCATGGTTACTCCGTCAGTATAAAAGACTGGTTATCATGGTTATTTCGTGAGTATGAAAGACCGTGGACGCCAGGGTTACCTTCGCGTCAATATGAAAAGCTCTGGTTGCCATGCTTCAGTATGAGAGACCTGTATTCATGTTAAGCGTGATTCTAGGTGTGGTGACTTAGCTCGTTCTAGTTAGTGTAATATCTTTATTATGCACCCCATACCCATCCTGTGCGCGGTTCTCACACCAAGACTGATACACGTCAACCATTCACTTTCACTTTCCTGGCCGCCGCCTCGTTGCCAGACGTATCACTGTTTCTTTTCTAATTTGCTTATTTATGGTTAATGTACGTTTTGTATTTTTATGTAACTGAACCTAACCTAACATAACCTAAATTAACTTCATCTAACTTAAAATAAAGAAAATAGAATGAGATGAGTTGCATGATGGACCCCAATGGAAATAAGTCACTCTGACTTTTTTTGGGTTATCCTAGGGTTTCTACACATATGCTGCTATGTATGATAATTCTATGTAACTGTATTTGTGTATACCTGAATAAACTTACTGATTACTTCGTCAGTATGAAAAGTTCTGAGTTTGTCATGACAACTCTCATGTCAGTATGAAAGGCTTTGGTTACCATGGTTACTCCTGCATTACTCTGAAAGGCTCTGGTTGACCAATATTGTTCAACATTAAATGGTCCTGTGTAAAGACGAAATAATAAATATTGCCGTTCATTTGACAAGAATGTTTCGTTCTCTTATTTTGCTAGGAATTTAAGGTGATATTCCCAAATATTGGTCACTATAATTAACAAACTTTAAAATTTTAATGGATTATGCATTTTTGTTAGCTTTAAGTAATTTCAATAAGTTTGTGAAGTGCTTATCCACTTCTCCGAGGCTATGTGTCCCACAATTTACACCAGAGGTGGACCCTTATATATATATATATATATATATATATATATATATATATATATATATATATATATATATATATATATATATATAGCTCACCTAGATGTTTAAACTAAATTTTGTTATATATTATTATGTATTACTATTATTATTAATGCACATTATTTTTATACATTCACGAGGGAAACGCTAAACCTGTAGAGCTTATACAACACTGCCATAGGGAATGAGAATCAGATTCCTTCTTCCAAGGATAGAGAGGGTAGCTCCAATTCTTTGAATCCAGAGCACTTCACCGGCATCAAGGCACATATATTGACAAGGATTATTAAACACTAAATCCTTATAAGATATTCTTCGCTTCATTAGTTTTCTGTGTTAAACTTGTTTCATTACGATACAAGCTGCATGTCTTGTTTCACGATTAGCTGACGGAGGATCAATCCGCCACCAGTACTTGCGCCAAATGACCCACACAGGTGTAGCTCTTCACGTAAATATGCAGTACATAGTTTCATTAATGTTTTAGTATTGTGAAGTATACTGGGATAGGAGACCGAGGATATCACCTGAGATCACTAATATGATATAACCACATCCCATAGTCTTATTATATTTATTTATTCTCTTTTTATTATTCTGTTAATTTGTCAGGTAATATTCATGAAAATAACAATGGGTGAATTTGTGCGATGTTGGCAAGTTCCATAAATCTTCCAGGTTAGTAAATAGCAGTGAGACTTTTTTTCGCAATATATAAAACACCAACATTTTTTTGTAGAATCATGTTTACACCTGGGGTGCCCTCTCTGATTTTTATAATTATATAATCTGAATAGTGATTTATGTAATGAGGATTTGATGCACAGAATTTTATTTTATTGACTATCGGTTAATACAGTACATATAATTTATATAATTATTCAAATGAGCATGTACTTTTTATTCATCATCCCAAACTGTCCATGTTAATTGTATTTACGAGTCGAAATGCCATAGAAAAATGTCTCACATATCCTTACTTTTTGTATAATAAAACATTCAGCATTGTAATACCCTAATATACAGTATACAGAAAATTGAAATAACATTGTATGTGCATCCTTTTTTTACCACCGTGTGAATTTCCGAAAAATAAATTAATAAAAGCAAGCATTCTAGAAGATGTAATTTAGATCTTTTTAAAGGTCATTGTTATATTCATGGGTAATGCACATAGCCCATAGGACATAGAGGTTATACAGCATCTGGGGAATGGGAGGTAGTAAGGTTCAATCCAAGGAAGAGGAGAGCAGCTCAAAAATCCTTGGATCAAGAACCCTTCGCTAGCATCGAAGTACTTCTCTTGAAGGGAACTTATGAAAGACCTAACGTAATGAAGAAAGTCATGGAAAAGTATACATAATCAGTTACATATATCACGGAGGAGTATACATATTCACTTGTAATGTCTTGGGGAATATAGATATTCAGTAACTTATGGAGAAGTATACATGTTGAGTCACATGCCATGGACAAGTATACTGTACATGCTCAGTCACTTATGATGTTATGGAGATATATACACGTACAGTGTCTTAGAGACTTACACATGTTCAGTCGCTTGTAAAAACACATGTTCAGTGGTAGGATGATAGACAAGAACCACCCAGGAAGGTACTATCGTCCTCTCCATTGAGTATCAAACGGAATCTTTTTTTTTTTTTTTTCACTGGCAGTGTTGCTGATTTTTTCTTTCCTTCTCATGAACATGTAACATGACAGGTAAATCTGTCATGTTGTTAATCCTATAACATTTCCTTTCCTACATAGGGGGCCCGTGGAAAAGACAAACATAAGGACCATTAACAGATAATAGAAGTCATATAATGTCGGAGAAGTACATATACCATACATATTCAATCACTTAAGTTACCATTAAGAAGTACATATACCATACATATTCAATCACTTATGTTACCATTAAGAAGTACATATACCATACATATTCAATCACTTATGTTACCATTAAGAAGTTACATATACCATACATATTCAATCACTTATGTTACCATTAAGAAGTTACATATACCATACATATTCAGTCACTTATGTTACCATTAAGAAATATACATGTTCAGTCAGTGTTATGGAGAAGTATACATGTCACTTTTTTCTTTCTTTCAACACGTCGGCCGTTTCCCACCGAAGTGGGGTGGCCCAAAATGAAAAACGAAAGTTTCCCATTTTACATTTAGTAATATATACAGGAGAAGGGGTTACTAGCCCCTTGCTCCCAGCATGTTAGTCGCCTCTTACGACACGCATGGCTTTACGGAGGAAGAATTCTGTTCCACTTCCCCATGGAGATAAGAGGAAATAAGAACAAGAACTAGTAAGAAAATAGAAGAAAACCCAGAGGGGTGTGTGTATATACATATGCTTGTACATGAATGTGTAGTGTGACCTAAGTGTAAGTAGAAGTAACAAGACATACCTGAAATCTTGCATGTTTATGAGACAGAAAAAAGACACCAGCAATCCTACCATCATGTAAAACAAATACAGGCTTTCGTTTTACACTCACTTGGCAGGACGGTAGTACCTCCCTGGGCGGTTGCTGTCTACCAACCTACTACCTATAACATGTCACTTATAATGCTATAAAGAAGTACGTATGTTCAGTTACATATAATTTTATGGAGAAGTTTACATGTTTGGCCACCTATTCCATAGAGGAGTATACATTTTCAGACAAAATATGATGAATGGGTATTCATATCACATATGTTATATAGTGGTATATATGTTCATTTTCTAATGTCATGGAAGGGTATATATGTTCATTCACCACTAATATCATGGAGGGTTATACAGGTGCATAGTAACTTATACTAAAGTCATGAAGGAGTATATATGTTAAGTCGCATAATTGTTGTCTGTTCCATCCTGCTAATAGGAGTGTCATTAACAGTATTAGCACTGTCACTTGAACAAGAGGGTGAGGACAATTGCTCACAGGTGTTGTCCACGCAGGTTACTTTGCAATAATGTACGAGTGTTATCATAGACATATACAACAAAGTTGTCCTCATTATAAATATGATCATAATCTTACGAGGTATGAATGGTAATTTATTTTTACACTTGCTGTAAACTTATAAATAGCAGATGCCATTATTTTTAAGTTAGGTAAGTTAAGCTTGATTGCATAAATCTGTTAAGATTTATACAGAATTTAACTGTAATTAAATCACCGAACGGGTTGGGTTTGAATCCATAACAAGTGAGTCCTAAAACTCACAGGCCAGTACGTTAACTACTGTAATTAAAATTTGTAATAATGTTGGTGGAATTGCCGACAAATGTTAGGTTAAAGGACACAAGTGTAACTAATGCAACATTTTATTGTGGCAACGTTTCACTCTCCAAGAGCTTTGTCAAGCATGCTTGACAGTTCCTGGAAAGGGAAACGTTATAACAATAAAAAAAAGGACCTCTGCGCCAGCCTTTGTTGGGTCTGGACGTCTCTCTCGCCTGGGTATCAGTGACAAATTTTCCCCGTTCTCTCTGGGACGCTTGTCCTCATCTATTTTGCCCGCCAGGCACACTACAGGAGGGGCACCTGTTCATCGGCTTACTTTAGCCAACTCCATTTTTTCCGCTCTGCGGATAATTCTTTAACGGTCTTTGGTGGGAAGCCGGTTACTGTACTCAGGTGGGGACGTGGGCGTCCCGCTCTGCTGGAGCTTGGCAAGGGGGTCCACCGGATCTAATTGGAAACTTCAAGTTTCTATCTCTATTTACAAAGGAACTTTTGTTCCTTTCTCCCGTCGCCCAGCTTTGGGCAACAAATCTCGTGCCATCGAGAAGTCGGTGGCTGTCAGTGGCCCTGATGACCCCAACAACAACACAATAAAATATTGCATTAATTGCTTGTCTTTTTACCTAACATGTACGTAATTTAAAAAATTGGCGATGAGTCTGGCAACGATATGACTGAGTATAACTAGGACGTGCTCCAGTTCCTTAAATTGAACTGAGCCTGAATGCCTTCCATCCCCCCCCCCTACAGGTGCTGTATAATTCCTACGGGTTTAGCGCTCCCCCATAATAATAATGTGCTAAATTGGTTTGCGCTGATGCTCAGTGTCCATGTTCTACTAAACAGAGCTCTCAAATTTTATTACAGATTCCGTATTTATAATCATAACTAAGTGTTAATTTATTAGATTAATTCTCCTTATGATCACACTAAAGTTTACTTAAATTTAGTTTGTAGTGTGCTTTGTGTTTTTCTCATTAGTGTGTTGCTCTCATTTATTGCAATAATGATTGCATAATGTTTTGTTCTTCACTTTTATAAGTTTAGTTTAATATCGTTATTATGCACCCCATACCCATCCTGTGGGCGGTAGTCAAAGGATTACAGAGGTATATAATGGGTCCAGGGACTGGGCCTCAAAGTTTTGATAGCTGAACAAGGTACAAAGGTAATGATGTTACAAGTTACAAAGGTAATGAATCATCTACACGTCTATACATGGTTACAATCATCACTTTTATAAGAAAATAGCTTTTGTGCTTGTACTGTATTATTTGTTTATTATATTTAAAGTTTAGATTTTACTGTATAACACATTATTAGTAAAGTGGGATACATAGGTGTGCCAATTTACTAATTTATTGTAAATAATGATGACAAATTATTTAATGCCCATCATGGAGACTAAAAAAGTGTTATGTACCATAAACAAATTACATAGCATGATATTAAGCTTTAATTTTTAATGTAGAATACAGTAGTTATGTAATATTATCTCTTTGCAGCAAGTAGTGATCAAGAGTATCAAAATAGATAACCCAAACTTCGAAGGCTCTGGCTACACATCACTGGCAATTATATACGCAGTTTTCGCCATCTTCAACTGGTTGTCTCCATCATGTCTCAGTTACCTTGGTCCCAAGCTCACCATGATCATTGGGGGCATTACTTATGCGTAAGTTAATCAAAATGTTTATACTGCATGTTATACTGATTATTATTATTATAATCATGGGGAAGCACTAAACCCGTAGGATTATACAGCGCCTGTGGGGGTGGAAGGTATTCAGGCTTAATTTGGGGAACTGGAGCACAGATTCAATTCCCTAGATCAAGAGCTCCTCGCCAGAGGATTCAATTCCTGGTGAAGGGGTGGAAACATCAGACATGTTTCCTTACACTGGTTGTCTATGTTCACTCATCAGTAAAATGGGTACCTGGGTGTTAGTCAACTGGTGTGGCTCGCATCCAGGAAAAAATTGACCTAATTTGCCCGAAATGCTCTGCATAACAAGGGGCTTTCTATATACAGTGGTACCCCAAGTTTTGTACTTTATTCGTTTCAGAAGGCTGTTCAAGTGCCATTACCAAACGAATTTGTTCCCATAAGGAATAATGTAAATTAGATTAGTCCGTTTCAGACCCCCAAAAATACACTTACAAAAGCATTTACAATAATACACTTACATACATAATTGTTCGAGTTGGGAGCAGTACGAAACTCGGGGTACCACTGTAGTAGTACGTATGTCATTGATGTCAGCTAGGCCTGTATACCTTGTACATTATTATTATTATTATTATTACATATTATTATTATAATAATAGAAAACACCTCAAGTTGCTATTTTAAACCATACACCATGCGGGGCAGGATTTTTTTTTATGCACACCCATTCTCTCATGTCTATGCCAAAATTTACCACTCACAGCATATTTGAGGGCGCTGTGCTTAAAATGTAGATTGACGTGAGCAACACTGGTGTCATTAGCGGAGATCTATGTAAAAGACAGTGGAAGGGTTAAGTGGGTTGTGATAAGTTCCAGACAGGGAGACCAAATGCACCTAATATAACAGCACAGTAACAAAAGTGAAGTTGGATGTCTAGTGACTTTTGTCTGTCTACATACATACAGTACATGTACATAGTATATACAGTGGTACCCCGACTTACGATATTTTTTCATTCCAGAATGCTGTTCAAGTGCCATTACCAAACGAATTTATCTCCTTAAGAAATGATGTAAAATAGACTAGTCTGTTTAGACCCCCAAAATTACACTTACAAAAGCATTTAAAAAAATAAACTTACATAAAAGGGTGTGTTTGGGGACCATCGTAAGTCGGGGTACCACTGTATGTACTGTACATAGTGTTTGCAAAAAAGAGTGGTCATCCTCTTGTGTGTATGGACTGATTATGGGATAGATTGTCTTCAACAAAAACCCTATCTGTATGAGTTCTTGGAGCTAATAGGTTTGAATAATTTTGAGAATGTCCTATCATCCACCCACATTGGTGGCCATGTATTGGACTTGGTTCTGTCGACCATTAAAGATACTGATGTAATACCACGGTATTACTGTGTCAGACTATTATTAGCTTTAACATTATTATTATTATTATCTTTTTAAAGCTTCATTATTTAAGCCTTTATGTCGTTCACAGAATATTCATCGCTGGATTCTTGTGGCCTCAAACAGTTATTCTCTATTTAACATCTGTTTTGGTGGGTGCTGGAGCTGCATTGATCTGGACTGGTCAGGGAAATTATCTCACTCTTATGTCCACTCAGAAGACAATGTCTCGCAACTCTGGAATCTTCTGGGCTATGCTTCAAAGCAGGTGTGTTATTATTGACTGCTTTTTTTAGAATATTTTTTAGCAGTATAGTTTTTTGTATACAGTACATTATATCCAAATGTAGCTTTAAGCTCAGTTTGAGTCATAGTTCAGCACTTTAAAAAAAAAGAACTTAATTAAAATAAGCCAATTTTTTTTCTCTCTCTCTAGCATGTACATCTTGATTTAAATCATTTGAGTTACAGTACAGTGGACCCTCGGTTTTCGTCGATAATTCTTTCCAGAATGCTGTTCGAGTGCCGTTACCAAACAAATTTGTTCCCATAAGGACAAATGTAAATTAGATTAGTCATTTCAGACCCCCAAAAATACACTTACAAATGCTCTTACGAAAATACACTTACATAATTGTTCGAGTTGGGAGCTGTACGAAAACCGAGGGTCCACTGTACTACAAATTTCCATTTACATATCTGTGAAGCTATTCAGGAAAACCAATTAGCTTGGAATTGGTCCTGGAGGTAAGAAGCAGAGTGCCTACACTCTAAACAAGGGGTGAGAATGTAGTTTGGAGGGCCACCTGAACTATGATGTCTTCTGATAACACAGTGATTGAATAAATGATGCCTAATTATTTTTAGGTTCTGATGAGCCAGTTAATCAGAATGCAGGAAGACCATATAATAGAGAATAAGGAAGAGATAAAAGACTTTGGAATAATTTTGTCAAAGGATCTTGTCATTTGTAAAACACAATACAGTGGACCCTCGGTTAACGAATACCCCGGAAATCGTGCAATTATGTAAGTATAATTTTGTAAGTTCTTGTGGAAGTGTATTTTTGGGGGTCTGAAATAGACTAACCTACGTGAAATTTTTCCTTAAGGGAGTAAATTCGTTCGGTAATGGCACTTGAGCAGACTTCAGGAGTGAAGTTTTTACGAAACTCGGGGGTCCACTGTAATGCAAATTTAGCAAAGGGCAGGAAAATGACTGGGTGGATAATGAGAACTTTCAAAATAGGAAAAGCAATGCCACTGATGGTTCTTTTTAAATCATATATGCTCTCACAACTTGAATGCTGTTCTGTGCTTGCAGTGCTTTACAAGCCAGGAGAGATAGCAGAGCTGGAAAAAATACAGAGGTTGTATATTGCATATAGAACCAGTAAAACATCTTAACTGTTAGGAATGCCTCAAAGAATTTGGATTATTCTTTCTGCAACAGAGAAAAGAAAGATCTCTGATAAAATATACAAGGAAGATATTTAAGGGTTGATAACACAAAGAGCTTGATGGACCAGGCACTCAACAAGGACAGCTGGCCTGAGGCCAAGCAGCAGAGGTAGAAGAGCCCTCAAAACTGGTAACAGGTGTGATACCATTAATGCTGTCTGTGTGACATTTTATTTATAAATTGTGTAAGGTATGCGTTTCTTCCAAACCTGGACTTTTACTGTGCATAAGAGTTTATGAAGGCCCCTGCTATTGCCCAAATCATATTTTGTACAAGAAATCTGGTAACATATGGGCTCTGTTTGACACTACATCAGATAGGTCTTTGTCCATTACTCTGTCCATGAAATGAAAGTAACAAATTGTGTAATGATCCTGGGGACTGTACTGCCTGAAAAATATTTATTGGGCTTCTAGAACCATACACAATCTTATAACATGCTAATTTTCTTGTTTTCCCTAGACTTTTTTGTGTTGACTTTACCTGTATTCCTATGTAATATCCTTCCATTCCTTTGTAATATCCTTCCATATTTTCTTTTTTTTACATGTTTTAAAAAGTTAATACATCTCCATGTTTAACTTTCTCTTCCTCCCTTCTTTTTTGTCATAAAAGAATGGACATAGAATAACTCTAAAATTCATAATTTAGAAAATAACAATTAAAAAATGCATGCATTTATACTAGTAAATGGGAAGGAATAAACGCTAAAAAAAATTTTTTATGGGACAACAAAGAAAATCACACATTGTACCCGGTTTACAGTTTGTAGAACTACTGTACAGTGCACTAAGGTAGATCTCCACATGCCTGAATTGTTAGGATATGGTTATAAATGATGGAATTATAAAATGAATATACAATACATCTTCACTACAAAGGATTAAAGTGATGAGCAGGTGGCAAGCATTCTAGAGGGAGAAATTGTAAGAGCACCTTAAGGAAAGATCCCATAAAATCATAAGAAAATTCAAACATTACTAGAGTTGTGTGTTTATTGTAATACAGCAGTCCCTTGAGTTTGGATATTAATCCATTCCAGAAGATGTATCGTATCTCAAACCCCAAAAATACATGGTTTTATAGTATAATTTGTTCCAAGATGCCAGAACACACCCAACCTTCCCTTGGATTATTTTTGTTGTTTAAACACTCTGGGGTTGTCTGAGTGATAAACATAGGCTGCAACTTGAAATATTCAGAGGCATTGGCACCCAGACAGGAAGGCAGGTAGGCTTTCAGGCAAGTGGACAGACAGACAGACAGGCATGCAGGCAGGCAAATTGGTAAAGAATTGTAGACTTAATTATACTCTTGCTGCTGTCTCCCAGTCCACACATGATCTCCCTCCCTCACCCCAAACTACCAACTCCTATCTCCTACTTCCAACACACTCCACCATCCTTCCATTTAATACAAGCAAACAGGCAGATCACAGCAAACATGGCAAGATAGGGCAGGCAGGCCAAGGAAAGGTAGATAGGCCAAGAAAGAGCAAGCAACTTTTCAGGCAAACAGACAGACAGATTGTTTTGTAGATTCTGGTAATATTGTATCTGAATATTAAAGAGTAAAAATAATTTCTCTCTTTTCCAGCATGTTATTTGGCAACCTCTTCGTATTCTACCAATTCATGGGCAAAGATGTTATTGACCATCATACACGGACTATTGTGTTTTCGGCTCTGACAGTTGTTGGTATCATTGGTATTGGCATTATGTGTTTGTTACCAAAACCTGGTGCAGATGGCAGTGGTCGTGCTGATGAAGGTCTAGGCAGTCCCTTTGAGGCTTTGAAAAAGTCTTTCAATCTCTTCAGAACAAAGGACATGATTCTTTTATCTGCAACATTTTTCTATACAGGTTAATAATTTTATCTTCATGTTAGTTATTAGAAATTACACAATAACTCATACAGAGTACAAGATAAATTAGTAAGGTATGATCACATTACCCATATTTTATTAGTAAAATAATGATGTGATATATTTTAAAAAACTTAAATGTTAATAACTGCTGATTTTGGTTCATGAAAGTTATCTTGTAACTATTTTTTCAGGTTTTTTTTTTTTTTTTTAACACATCGGCCGATTCCCACCAAGGCAGGGTGGCCCGAAAAGAAAAACTTTCATCATCATTCACTCCATCACTGTCTTGCCAGAAGGGTGCTTTACACTACAGTTATAAAACTGCAACATTAACACCCTCCTTCAGAGTGCCGGCACTGTACTTCCCATCTCCAGAACTCAAGTCCGGCCTGCCGGTTTCCCTGAATCCCTTCATAAATGTTACTTTGCTCACACTCCAACAGCACGTCAAGTATTAAAAACCATATGCCTCCATTCACTCCTATCAAATACGCTCACACATGCTTGCTGGAAGTCCAAGCCCTCGCACACAAAACTTCCTTTACCCCTCCCTCCAACCTTTCCTAGGCCGACCCCTACCCCGCCTTCCTCCACTACAGATTTATACACTCTCGAAGTCACTCTGTCTCGTTCCATTCTCTCTACATGTCCAAACCACCTCAACAACCCTCCTCAGCTCTCTGAACAATCGTTTTGGTAATCCCGCACCTCCTCCTAATTTCCAAACTCCGAATTCTCTGCATTATATTCACACCACACATTGACCTCAGACATGACATCTCCACTGCCTCCAGCCTTCTCCTCGTTGCAACATTCATCACCCATGCTTCACACCCATATAAGAGCGTTGGTATAACTATACTCTCATACATTCCCTCTTTACTTCCATGGACAAGGTTCTTTGTCTCCACAGACTCCGAAGTGCTCCACTCACCCTTTTCCCTCATCAATTCTATGATTCACCTCATCCTTCATAGACCCATCCGCCGACATGTCCACTCCCAAATATCTGAATACATTCACCTCCTCCATACTCTCTCCCTCCAATCTGATATCCAATCTTTCGTCACCTATTCTTTTTGTTATCCTCATCACCTTACTCTTTCCTATATTCACTTTCAATTTTCTTCTTTTACACACCCTACCAAATTCATCCACCAACCTCTGCAGCTTCTCTTCAGAATCTCCCAAAAGCACAGTGTCATCAGCAAAAAGCAACTGTGACAACTCCCACTTTGTATTTGCTTCTTTTTTCAGGTACATACATGTATATCATTTGACAATCTTGAAAGTGCATAATTAAATATATAACTTTAATTAAATAAGTTTACATTACATCACTAAGAAATACATTACATATCAAAAGATTAAATTGTTTTTCCTGACTTGCATTATTTGCCAAAAACTGTCGTTACATTTCTGCACAGTCAGGGGCAGCACCATAATTTCTGCACTGAGGGGGTTAAGGTGTGGCTATCTGTAATAATAATAATAATACTTAATAATCTTTATTTCTACAAGTACATGTACATGGTATACAGGCCTATCTGACATCCCGTGGCTTGGTGGCTAAAGCTCTCGCTTCACACGGCGAGGGTCTGGGTTCGACTCCCAGCGAGGGTTGAAACATTGGGCGTGTTTCTTTACATC
Source organism: Cherax destructor (assembly GCA_009830355.1). Taxonomy (NCBI): domain Eukaryota; kingdom Metazoa; phylum Arthropoda; class Malacostraca; order Decapoda; family Parastacidae; genus Cherax; species Cherax destructor. The sequence goes on from WNWK01003046.1 coordinate 122,137, forward strand.
GGTTGTTTATGTTCCCCATCAGTAAAATGGGTACCTGGGTGTTAGTCGACTGGTGTGGGTCGCATCCTGGGACAAAAATGACCTAATTTGCCCGAAATGCTCTGCATAACAAGTGGCTTTCTATGTAGTAGTACGTATGTCATTGATGTCAGCTAGGCCTGTATACCTTGTACATGTACTTGTAGTAAATGAAGATATTATATTATATTATCAGTGACATAATACTATATAAAGAGCCCCTTGTTATGCAGAGTATTTTGAGCAAATTAGGTCAATTTTGTCTCAGGATGCGACCCACACCTGTCCACTAACACCTAGATACCCATTTTACTGATGGGTGAGCATTGGACAGCAGGTATCTTAAGGAAACATGGCCTAATGTTTTCAGCCATACAGGAAATCAACCCCCGGACCAGAGTGTGTGAGCTGAGTGCGCTAATGATCGAGCTACAGAAAGGGGGCTAAGAAACATTTTATGAAGCATCATTATTATTATTACTATTTTATTTGTGGGGCTGAGGCCCCATCCCCAAGGATCCCCTTGGTGCCAGCATTGAGTACAGTGCAGTACAATACATAGATTTATAAAGTTGAAGAGATGAAATATTTTGTGTGCCAGATAATTTTTTATGTTAAGTAACCAGTCTTTGATATGTAATATTTTTTTCTGTAATAGAAATAATAATTTATGCAACTAAACTTTATTTGCTGATTTCTGTTGCATCTAAAATTTGCTCCCTTCAAAAATCTAATACTATAGTGATACAGATATGTTATACAAGACATCCACCTGGAACAAGAACAATATTTATTTATAAAATACAGTAATTAGTATATAGTTTTTTTAATCAAACATTATATTGATTTACTGATAGGAAAAATAAGATTAATACACTTAGTAATGTAGTAAGAGTTTGAAGGAGATAAATTCATCTAGTGTTTTTAATTCCAGGAATTGAGCTGTCATTCTTCAGTGGGGTTTATAGTGCTTGTTTGAGTTCAACCCTTAGATTTCCTGATCCAAAACGCCTTGTAGGACTTTCAGGAATGTTTATTGGTGCTGGAGAGATATTAGGTAAGCAAAATGTCATACTGTTCAAAAAGCAGTCTCTTCACTAAAAAAAATTTCTTTTGTAGTAGTCTCATTTATCTCAATCCATGCAGTATTATTCTTATGATTGCAATATTATTGGGTTTTCAGGACTGGATAATGATCCTTCAGCATCTCTGCAATATTGAATCTTATTACATTCTTATTATATTCAACATAATACAGTATGTACTGTAATTAATTTTTAGCTAAATTAGAAATTATATTTATGTATAGGAGAGCATCAGTATGATATAATCTTGAGCATGCAGAGAACACCTCAATTGTCAAATATTGATATGAGCTTTTGTCAATATAATTATTATATTTATAAGCTAAGCTCAGGCTATTAGCTTAAAATATATTACGGTTTGGGCAGATTTTGCAAAGATTCAGGTTTATAATTTTAACCACCAAATAACTTTTATAAGGGTGTGAAGCATGGGATTTAAATGTGACGTTAGTGGCACAGCCATGGAAAGGCTAAGAAGCTAAAGCCCCTTCCAGATGCAAATGCTTTTTTTAATTAATGGCTAATTTTCACTGTATTATATTGACCAGTGACCACAAAAGTGTGATAGTTTAAGAAATGCACATTTCAACAACAACAAATTGGCCGTTTCCCACCAAGGCGAGGTAGCCCAAAGAGAAAAACAAAAGTTTCTCTTTTTAACTTTAGTAATGTATACAGGAGAAAGGGTTACTAGCCCCTTGCTCCTGGCATTTTAGTCTACTCTTACGACACGCATGGCTTACGGATTTTGAATTCTGTTCCACTTCCTCATGGAGATAAGAGGAAATAGGAACTAGTAAGAAAATAGAAGAAAACCCAGAGGGGTGTGTATATATATGCTTGTATATGAATGTGTAGTGTGACCTAAGTGTAAGTAGAAGTAACAAGACATACCTGAAATTCTGCATGTTTATGAGACAGAAAAAAAGACACCAGCAATCCTACCATTATGTAAAACAATTACAGAAGAAATGCACATTCTTTCTTTCAACACGTTGGCCTTTTCCCACCGAGGCAGGGTGGCCCAAAAGGAAAAACGAAAGTTTCTCCTTTTACATTTAGTAATATATACAGGAGAAGGGGTTACTAGCCCCTTGCTCCCGGCATTTTAGTCGCCTCTTATGACACGCATAGCTTACAGAGGAAGAATTCTGTTCCACTTCCCCATGGAGATAAGAGGAAATAAGAACAAGAACTAGTAAGAAAATAGAAGAAAACCCAGAGGGGTGTGTGTATATATATATGCTTGTACATGAATGTGTAGTGTAACCTAAGTGTAAGTAGAAGTAGCAAGATGTACCTGAAATCGTACATGTTTATGAGACAGAAAAAAGACACCAGTAATCCTACCATCATATAAAACAATTACAGGCTTTCGTTTTACACTCACTTGGCAGGACGGTAGTACCTCCCTGGGCGGTTGCTGTCTACCAACCTACTACCTAGAAGAAATGCACATACCTACTAAAAATCACATTTTTAAAGACAATTTCTTTTATTTTTTGAGCAGCTTATGATTTTTGAGTTAAGTTTTAAATCCTAACTTAAACACCCCCTTTCCCTTCCCCCAAACCGAAATCCTGTCTCCACTACTGTGTGACATCTCCACTGCCTCCAGCAAGATGGAAGCTGGAGGTAATGAAGATGTCATATTTGAGAGCACTGTGTTGTGTGAATATTATGCAAAGAATTTGGAGCATAGAAATGAGAAGACAATTTGGTTACCAAAGGTATAATTCAGATGACTGAGGAAGGGTTATTGAGGTGGTTTGGGCATTTAGAGAGGATGGAGCAGATTAGGGTTACCCAAAGGGTGCATAAACCTGGGGTTTATTTCAGGAGAGGTTGGAGGGAGGGAGTAAATGAGTTTATGAGTGCTAGGCACTTGTGTGGATGTGTTAGATTGAAGTGAATGGAGATAAGTGATTTTTATGGCTTGACATGCTCTTGGAGTGTGAGCAAGGCAGCATACATGAAGGAATTCAGGAAAATAAGTTAGCCAGATTTGAGTCTTGGAGGTGGGAAATACAGTGCCTGCACTCTGAACAAGATGTGAGGATGTTGCAGTTTGGAGAGTCATTTGAATTTTGATGTCTGCACACTTCTAGCAAGACCGCTATTGATAAATGATGGCAAATGTATTTCCTTTTATGGGTCACCCTACTTCAGTGGGAGACAGCCAGTATGTTACAAAAACAAAATCAGACCTTTCTAAATACAGTACATGACATAACAGAAGTTTCAGTAAGATTAAATGCAAATGTTACAAAAAAAAAATTATACCCCGGAGATTACCCGGATTCACTTCCAGTGGTCACTGCCCCAATGGCCTGGTTCCGGACTAGGCCTCCATATATATCTAAATATTCACATTTTCTGTAATTTTTCCATCATTTTTCTATAACTCATAAATTTTCATAATTCTTAGACCACATTCTTTTCATTTTTTCAGGAGGAGGAGTATTTGGCATCTTTGGTTCTAAAACTGTTAAATATGGTCGAGATCCCATTGTGCTTTTGGGATATGTGGTACATATGGTCTGTTTCTTCCTCATATTCATGAATTTGCCAACAGAATCTCCTTTGACAAATACAAAAAGCCCCTCATTTTTGCCACTTGGTCAGCCAAGGTATAGTTCTTCATAGTTATTGTTTATTTAATAAAAAAATTGTGTAAAATATAAAATAAAGAAATTCATAGCTTGTGTGATAAGATATATTTTAATTAAATAAATGAATGTTGTTTTGAAATATTCTCACTGTAAAATTCATTACAGCTTATAGTATCCATGCATTAGGCTATTTTTATTGCGACAATTGTTGGTAGGTAATTTGAAAGCTTTTTTTCTCATTATGGATTACAACTACAGTGGTACCCCGAGTTTCGTACTTTATTCGTTCCAGAAGGCTGTTTGAGTGCCATTACCGAACGAATTTGTTCCCATAAGGAATAATGTAAATTAGATTAGTCCGTTTCAGACCCCCCAAAAATACACTTACAAAAGCGCATACAATAATACACTTACATAATTGTTCGAGTTGGGAGCAATATGAAACTCGGGGTACCACTGTATAATAGTCTGAAATATTTGATGGAGTAAAGCAGTGTGTTATGAAACAAAAGGAATTTGGGAAGCTTATTATTTTTTTGGTGAAATGTTCAGTGAGCACATGCCATGGTTCCAAGAGAACTAGCATTTAGAGTTATGAGGTGGATAGGAGCTGGACTTGAGGAGTCAGTGCCTGCACTCTGATGGAGGGGTTGGGATGTTGCAGTTTGGAGGGTCATTGGAACTGTAATGTCAGTGCCATTCTGGAAAGACAGTGATTGAATGAGTGATAGAGAAAGTGTTTTCTTTGTTTCGTCACCCTACAACAGTAAGAGACAGCCAAAGTGTAGGTTTCACTTTTAATCAGGACAGGTTTAATTCACATTGGAAAGGATGTTTTCGAGCAAACATATTGAAGGAGATCCTGTCAGATAATCTGGCAGATATTAGAGTTACTGCAGAGTACTTTAATATGTACAGTAGTGCAACTTACTTTCCTTAAAAATTAAAATTCAGCTTCATTTTCATACTGTACATTAGGTACATTATAGTATAGTACCAAAAGATTTTTGGCCCAGAAAAAGATAAAGATGGTGATGTGCACAATATGAAAGTCAGCTTAACCTTATTTTTAGATTTATCACCATGTGTTAGAACCATCACATCATATTCTTTTGCTGAGATCTGTGCACTGTTAATTATCATGTTTCTAATAACATGAGGTAGTTTAAATTAAGCCAGCCAGTAAAAAATTAAACTGTAAATTTTTGCTATAATTATTCCACTTGGTTACAAATTCTACAAGGATTCATTGGCAGGTCTCAGGCATCATTACAATTTTGTTTATACCATAGCTGCAGCCTATGCTCTCTAATCATTTGTTATATGCTTCACAGATTCATTACCAACATAAAATCTTAATGAATAATTTTTAGAACATTCTGTGTCACCCATTGTACTTAAGCAAATATTAAACACTCATGTATGCAAATAACCTACACATAGGAGACGTTTATGACAATGTTTCAGTCTGATTTGAACCACTTAGTCACACTAACACAAAAAAGTGAGGGAACCAGTACCCATTCCTGTCTCCCTTGCCTATATATACTAGCTCCCTCACTCTGGTGTTAATGTGACTTTGTAAATGGTCCAAGTCGGACCAAAACGTTGTTGTAAGCTTCTCTCTCCTGTGTGCGGGTTATTTGTGTATTGTTTCAGTCACGGTATTGTGCCTTTTTGTTCTTTACTCATATATAATTTAAAGGCATGGTTCCAACTTCAAACTACATAAATGATTTCTTAGGCTTTTGTCCAGTGACACTATTTTCAAAGAATTATCCAAAGCTTATACAATATTCACTGAAAAGTAATTCAGGCATAAACACAGTCATATGTAGGCAGGGAACAGAACTGACTGCATAAATGATGTAGAAAGTTGCTTGTTGTTTTTTATTTATTCTGTCTCTCTTCATTCTCCCTCTCTTTCCCATTTTGTTTCTACATGTTAGTTAAAAACAGAGTAGGGGAGTTAGTAGATGGGGAGCTGGAGGTATTGGGTAGATGGCAGGAATATTTTGAGGAACTTTTTGATTATATATCTGTCATCCAATAAGGGTTACTGCGTCATTAAAATAACTTCATGCACTGGTCAGGTACTTATCGACATCATGAATTTAATTTCAGCTTGAACATCTTTAGGAGTGAGGAAGAGCAGGATGTGAGTGTGGGGGAGGTGCATGAGGCATTACGTAGAATGAAAGGGGTAAAGCAGCAGGAACTGACGGGATCATGACAGAAATGTTAAAAGCAGTGGGAGATATTATGTTGGAGTGGTTGGTATTTTTGTTTAATAAATGTATGAAAGAGGGGAAGGTACATAAGGATTGGCAGAGAGTGTGTATAGTTCCTTTATATGAAGGGAAGGGTGACAAAAGAGATTGTAAAAATTATAGGGGAATAAGTTTACTGAGTGTGCCAGGTAAAGTGTATGGTAGGGTTATTATTGAAAGAATTAGAGGTAAGACAGAGGGTAGGATCACAGATGAGCAAGGAGGTTTTAGAGTGGGTAGGGGATGTGTAGATCAAGTGTTTACATTGAAGCATATATGTGAACAGTATTTAGATACAGGTAGGGAAGTTTTCATTGCATTTATGGATTTAGAAAAAGCTTATGATAGAGTGGATAGGGGAGCAATGTGGCAGATGTTGCAAGTGTATGGAATAGGTAGTAAGTTACTGAATGCGGTAAAGAGTTTTTATGAGGATAGTGAGGCTCGGGTTAGGGTGTGTAGGAGAGAGGGAGATTACTTCCCGGTAAAAGTAGGTCTTAGGCAGGGATGTGTGATGTCACCATGGTTGTTTAATATATTTGTAGATGGGGTTGTAAAAGAAGTAAATGCTAGGGCGTTGGGGAGAGGAGTGGGATTAAATTATGGGGAATCAAGTACAAAATGGGAGTTGACACAGTTACTTTTTGCTGATGATATTGTGCTTATAGGAGATTCTAAAGAAAAGTTACAGAGGCTAGTGGACGAGTTTGGGAGGGTGTGTAAAGGTAGAAAGTTGAAAGTGAACAAAGATAAGAGTAAGGTGATGAGGGTATCAAACGATTTAGATAAAGAAAAATTGGATATCACATTGGAGAGAGGGAGTATGGAAGAAGTGAATGTTTTCAGATATTTGGGAGTTGACTTGTCAGCGGATGGGTTTATGAAGGATGAGGTTAACCACAGAATTCTAAAGAAAAGTTGCAGAGGTTAGTGGACGAGTTTGGGAGGGTGTGTAAAGATAGAAAGTTGAAAGTGAACAAAGATAAGAGTAAGGTGATGAGGGTATCAAACGATTTAGATAAAGAAATATTGGATATCACATTGGAGAGAGGGAGTATGGAAGAAGTGAATGTTTTCAGATATTTGGGAGTTGACTTGTCAGCGGATGGGTTTATGAAGGATGAGGTTAACCATAGAATTGATGAAGGAAAAAAGGTGAGTGGTGCGTTGAGGTATCTGTGGAGACAAAAAACATTATCTATGGAGGCAAAGAAGGGAATGTATGAAAGTATAGTGGTACCAACACTCTTACATGGGTGTGAAGCTTGGGTTGTAAATGCTGCAGCGAAGTGGAGGCTGGAGGCAGTGGAGATGTCCTGTCTAAGGGTAATGTGTGGTGTAAATATTATACAGAGAATTCGGAGTGTGGAAATTAGGAGGTGTGGAGCTACTAAAAATATTAGTCAGAGGGCTGAAGAGGGGTTGTTGAGGTGGTTTGGTCATTTAGAGAGAATTAGTCAAAGTAGAATGACTTGGAGATCGTATAAATCTGTAGGGGAAGGAAGGAGGGGTAGGGGTCATCCTCGAAAAGGTTGGAGGGAGGGGGTAAAGGAGGTTTTGTGGGCAAGGGGCTTGGACTTCCAACAAGTGTGTGTGAGCATGCTAGATAGGAGTGAATGGAGACGTATGGTTTTTGGGACCTGACGAGCTGTTGGAGTGTGAGCAGGGTAATATTTAGTGAAGGGATACAGGGAAACCGGCTATTGATTTAGCCGGACTTGAGTCCTGGAAATGGGAAGTACAATGCCTGCACTTTAAAGGAGGGGTCTGGGATAGTGACAGTTTGGAGGGAGTAATCTAAACTAGTATATGAGTGCCTCTGCAAAGACAGTGATTATGTATGAGTGAGGTGAAAGTGTTGAATGATGATGAAAGTATTTTCTTTTTGGGGAATTTCTTTCTTTTTGGGTCACCCTGCCTCGGTGGGAGACGGCCAACTTGTTGAAAAAAAAAAAAAAATGTGTGCATGTCTGGTTATCAGATTTTACTCATCTGCCTGTGTGATTATAAATGCCACATACACAAACAAGTTGTATTGTGCATATAGTGTTTATGTCTATGCATTTATGTACAGTGGACCCCCGAGTTTCGTAAACCCTGGAAATTGTACAATTATGTAAGTATAATATTGTAAGTGCTTGTGGAAGTGTATTTTTGGGGGTCTGAAATAGACTAACCTACGTGACATTTTTCCTTAAGGGAGTAAATTCATTCGGTAATGGTGCTTGAGCAGACTTCAGGAGTGAAGTTTTTACGAAACTCGGGGATCCACTGTATAGTTAATGATGGTGTTAATAAGGAAATCAAATTACTTCTTATTACTGTACATCATTCTCTGAGTGAGTACAGAAAATTGTTTGTATTAAAATAAATTAATGATTTGTATAAGTTTTAATTTCACTTTCTTTATTCCATTTCAGTCAAGTGATTGCCATGATGTGCAGTTTCTTGTTGGGCTTTGGAGATTCTTGTTTCAACACTCAGATTTACTCCATACTTGGAACTGTTTATGAAGATAATTCAGGACCTGCTTTTGCACTTTTCAAGTTCACTCAATCCCTCTCAGCTGCTGCCTGTTTCTTTTACTCAAGTATATTTGAACTATACTGGCATCTTGCAGTCTTAGTGGTTTTTGCTACCATAGGTACATTGACATTCTGTAGTGTTGAATGGAGGGCTCATCGTCGCCTCAAGGCTAAACCAGATACAACGGCTTTTGACTGAAGGCCACTTGTTGAATAATATGTATATGTAAACTAGTTTTTATAATAAAAATGTACACATTAAGCTTTGGAAGTTGCTTCAGTTGTGTCCACATATTTTATTTGATAATCATTGATGACCATTGTCAAATCAGGTATTCAGACTGCTGTTTCAATTAAAACAGCAAAGGATGATGCTTAAGATATTACTATCTTAAAAACATGAACATCTAATACTAACCTTAAAGGTACCATAAGGCAGTTGGAAAGGTAGAAGTTTACTTCAAATATCTACCCTCATCGAGCACTTTTCAGAAATTCGAAGAGGAAAGAAAGAGATAAAGAGGATGAAAACAGTTTTGTTAAAGATACTGATGTTAAGGTCATATTTTGTCCAAGATTATAGTGAACTTCTAAGCATTACTGTTTGTCTGGAATGCAAATATACCTGACAAGTCAATATTTGCTTATTTAAAATACTGTACATGACTATGCTTACATTTCTTTTGGTTGATAATCAGGAATTAGTAATTTAAAAGAATTTTAAGCTCAGTAGCAGGCTTTGATTTCAATATTTGGTATTAGTAAGTGTATGTTTCATACACAAAATACAAATTAAAAAAAAATCCACAATATAATAAATTTCATTTTAATTTAATTTATTTAAGCCAATGGACTAAATCATAATCACAAAATAAATTGTAATTAAGACATAATACAGAAAAAATTAATGAAAGGGTCATTTACATAGAAGCACATACTTTTTTTGCCTTAGAAGATTGATAACCGGATAAAACAAGACTACCTGACCAAGTGAAAGTCCATTAGTTTCTTCCTTTGGGTTAAAGTACTGTGCTCCTAATTTTGAAAGAAAGTGTAAAATTCTACAGACATGGCATTACATATCCAAAAACACCTTGCTATAAGAGTGGAAATGAAGTAGATGTGTATGACAAAAGCTGTATCATACCAATCAGTCAAAATGAGGCAGGACTAAATGCTATAATTCTTTTCACCCAAAAATAACTCTAGAAGATAAACAAAATGCAGATGTTATATACACAGATTTTGCAAAAGCCTTTGACAAGTGTGACCATGGTGTAATAGCACACAAAATGCGTGATAAAGGAATAACAGGAAAAGTTGGTAGATGGATCTATAATTTCCTAACATGTAAAACACAAAGAGTAGTAGTCAACAGAGTAAAGTCTGAGGCAGCTACTGTGAAAAGCTCTGTTCCACAAGGCACAGTACTTGCTCCCATCCTATTCCTCATCCTCATATCAGACATTGACAGGGATATAAGCCATAGTGCTGTGTCTTCCTTTGCAGATGACACCCGAATCTGTATGACAGTGTCCACCGTTGAAGACACTGCAAGACTCCAAGCAGACATAAACCAAATCTTTAAATGGGCTGCAGAAAACAATATGAAGTTCAATGATGAGAAATTTCAATTACTAAGATACAGAAAACGTGAAGAAATTAAAATCTCATCGGAGTACAAAACTAATTCCAACCACACAATAGAGCGAAAAACTAATGTCAAAGACCTGGGAGTGATCATGTCAGAGGATCTCACCTTCAAGGACCATAACAAAGTAGCAATTGCATCTGCTCGAAAAATGACAGGATGGATAATGAGAACCTTCAAAACCAGGGATGCCAAGCCCATGTTGACACTTTACAGATCGCTTGTTCTATCTAGGCTGGAATATTGCTGCACACTAACTGCACCTTTCAAGGCGGGTGAAATTGCTGACCTTGAAAATGTGCAGAGAACCTTCACCGCACGCATAAGTGCGATAAACCACCTCAACTACTGGGAACGCTTGAAGTTCCTAAACCTGTACTCTCTAGAACGCAGGCGGGAGAGATACATTATTATATACACATGGAAAATTCTCGAGGGCTTAGTACCAAACTTGCACACAAAAATCACTCCCTATGAAAGCAAAAGACTCGGCAGGCGATGTAACATCCCCCCAATGAAGAGCAGGGGTGCCACTAGCATGTTGAGGGACAACACAATAAGTGTCAGGGGCCCAAGATTGTTCAACTGCCCCCCAGCATACATCAGGGGGATTACCAACAAACCCCTGGCTGTCTTCAAGCAGGCACTGGACAGGCACCACAAGTCGGTACCTGATCAGCCGGGCTGTGGTTCGTACGTTGGACTGTGTGCGGCCAGCAGTAACAGCCTGGTTGATCAGGCTCTGGTCCAACATGAGGCCTGGTCACAGACCGGGCCGCGGGGGCGTTGACCCCTGGAATTCTCTCCAGGTAGACTCCAGGTAAATAGGTAGTCAATTACATTTAAGTGTTGCAAGAAAATAGACTTAAGAAAAATAGTATAATAATGTAATATTTCACATGAGATCAGGAGGATCAAATTTAGATTAGGCTTGCAATACCTGGAGATTTAGCTTGAATCCCACAAAGGGCCTTTAAAAGTACAAATAATAATTTAATGACATACTTCATAAGCATGATCTTCACCAAATACACAGTCACCTAAATCCTTATTGTGTTGTAGAAGGTCCTCAATGAAGCTGTCCATCACTATGACTAGTTTGAGTATCATATAGCCAGCAAGTGGTTAAAAATATATATTAGCGAAATGAGTCTTTTATTATGACATTTCACCTACAGTGCTTATTATTAAAGAACATTGACTTCCTCTAATATGACGACCACAAAATAGATTATTCTTTGAATTTTAGGACATCCTTCAACCATCTAGGAAGTAGTTAACAAACATTCTTCAGGGTTTCATGTGGTAAATTCCTTCAAGACCTGTGGATGGCATCCTCAAGGTGTGAGAGTGGGCTGATATCCTTTTCCTAGTAGATTTTTTTAATCTCAGCCCAGAGGTTCTCAGTGGGAGGTTTGCGTCTGGGGAGTTTCTTCGCCAGTCATCGAAGAAGGGTACTTAACAGTCATGAAGCCACTGAGCAACAGATTTAACAGTGTGGCAAGGAGCACTGTTTTGCATAAAAACTTTCCACTACTGAGCGAAAGATTTGGGCACATGATTACAGACCATTTCTAGGTAAGTTTGTCCAGTTAACATTAGTGATGACTTTTTTTTTTTTTAGGTTTTCCCTGGACATGCTTTTGGATTGGGCATGCCATGAACACTGTCCTCAAGGAACTGACACAATCAGGTCTTCACTGGATGCTCACAAACATGGGTGGCTTTTACTGTTTCCTTCATTTGATGGATTGCCTTATGTAATCCAATTGTCTCATGTCACCAACTTACTCCTGTTCATGTTAATTTGTCAATAGCCAAAATTGTCCAACAAACTCAGTCCTCAAGACCACATGGTGCAGGTAAACCATGGACACAAAACTATTCATAATACAAACTCAGAAGGCACTTAGGATGCAGCCAGTAGACATAGGAAATTCTGAGACATCCCACTTTGAGCTGCCAAGCCAGTGTTTTTGTCTTAGCAAATGTACCAGGGTAGAGTATTACTTTGGACATTAAATTACGTCAGGTACCTTCCACCCATCGTACTTTAATGACAAGCACTGCATGTAAGATGAAATGTAATAAAAGGTCTTATTATGCTATACATATCTTTTTAACCACTACCTAACTTATACATTTTCAATTATATTTATATAATTAGTCAGCCCAGTTTTGAAATACACAATATCAGGCTATTCATTCCTAATGATGCAATATCATTAAGAGATTTTACATGACATTTTTTTCTGCTGAAGTACTATATCAACATCTAAATAAGTGCATTGGTAGTGCATTCAGCTTATAAATGAAACTACCCATGACAAATTGAATAAGTCAGGACATACAGGCAAGATTACTAACATCTGCTGCCTGTTCCCTAGTAGTCAATACATAGCTAGAAGTTTAGTTGACTGTTGTGAAACACATTCCAGCAGACCACCTAAAAAGGACCCCCACTGGAATTAAGATATGTTGATTGGATTTCTTGGGTTAATAACCTTCTGGGTTACTAATTTCAACAGTTTTCTTCGACAAAACTGCAAGCGGCTCCTGCTAACATTACCAAATAAAGGTTGTGCATTGTAACCACCACAGTGCAACAATAGAATGTAGTCTCAGATTTAATTCCTGTTCAGATTTATATGATTGCATGTATGTAAATACTGCCCCAGGCCCTGACTCGTGGAACTCTGTGTTCATCAAGAACTGCAAGAAGCTCCTGTCATGTGCCTTCAGCATTCTATGGAGAGGGAGCATGGACACAGGAGTCATCCCACAGTCACTAAAAACAACAGACATAGCCCCACTCCACAAAGGTGGCAGTAAAGCAGTTGCAAAGAACTACAGACCAATAGCGCTAACATCCCATATCATAAAAATCTTTGAAATGGTTCTAAGAAGCAAGATTGCCAACCACCTAGATACCCATCAATTACACAACCCAGGGCAACACGGGTTTAGAGCAGGTTGCTCCTGCCTGTCCCAGCTACTGGACCATTATGACAAGGTCCTGGATGCTTTAGAGGATAAACAAAATGCAGTTGTAGTATACACAGACTTTGCGAAAGTCTATGACAAGTGCGACCATGGTGAAATAGCGCACAAAATGAGTAACAAAGGAATAACAGGAAAAGTTGGTAGATGGATCTATAACTTCCTAACAAATAGAACACAAAAAGTAACAGTGAACAGAGTAAAGTCTGAGGCGGCTATGGTGAAAAGCTGTTCCACACGGCACAGTACTCGTTCCCATCCTGTTCCTCATTCTCATATCTGACATAGAGATGTAAGCCACAGCTCCGTGTCTTCCTTTGCAAATGACACTTGAACTGCTATGACAGTGTCCTCCATCGAAGGAGTGTTCATGGAGTGTCCTCCATCAAAGACACTGCAAGATTCCAAGCAGACATCAATCAAATCTTTAAATGGGCCACAGAAAACAAAATGAAGTTCAATGAAAAGAAATTTCAGCTATACAGTGGACCCCCGGTTAACAGCCTGCTCCAAACATTAACAATTATGTAAGTGTATTTTTGTAAGTGCTTTTGTAAGTGTATGTTTGGGGGTCCAAAAGGACTAATCTAATTTACATTATTCCTTATGTTAATAAATTCGTTCGGTAACGGCACTTGAACAGCATTCTGGAATGAATAATGGTGTTAACCGGGGGTCCACTGTACTTAGATATGGAAAACTTGAGGAAATTAAAACTATCAGGATATAAAACAAATTCTAACCACACAATAGAGTGAAAAACTAATGTGAAGGACCTGGAAGTGATAATGTCAGAGGATTTCACCTTCAAAGACCACAACAACGTATCGACCTCGTCTGCTAGAAAAATGATAGGATGGATAATGAGAACTTTGAAAACTAGGGACGTCAAGCCCATAATGATTCTCTTCAAACCGCTTGTTCTCTCTAGGCTGGAATACTGTTGTACACACTAACTGCCCACTTCAAGGCAGGCGAAATTGCTGACCTGGAGAATGTACAGAGAACTTTCACGGCACACATAAGTACGATTAAGCACCTAAATTACTGGGAAAGGTTGAAGTCTCTTGAGTTGTATTCTCAGGAATGCAGGCAAGGAAGATACATGATAATATGTATACACTTGGAAAATCCTAGAGGAATTAGTACCAAACTTGCACACAAAAATCACTCGCTACGAAAGCAAAAGACTTGGCAGAAGATGCAACATTCCCCCAATGAAAAGCAAGGGTACCACAAGTACACTAAGAGACAACACAATAAGTGTCAGGGGCCCAAGATTGTTTAACTCCCTCTCAGCATACATAGGATTACCAATAGACCCCTGCCTCTTCAAGAAGGTGCTGGACGGACGCCTAAAGTCAGTACCTGATCAGCCGGGCTGTGGTTCGTACATCGGTTTGCATGCGGCCAGCAGTAACAGCCTGGTTGATCAGACCCTGATCCACCATGAGGCCTGGTCTCAGATCAGGCCGCGGGGGGTACTGACTCCTGAAACCCTCTCCAGGTAAATTGTCTTTCATATTAAATGATAGCAGAGATAAGGGTAAGAGAGTTTTTTTTTAATAGGCATATGGTAGGGTGGATAGGGAAGCGATGCAGCAGATGTTGCAAGTGTATGTAATAAGTTTTAGTTCATTGAAAGCAGTTAAGAGTTTTCACGAGGATAGTGAGGCTCAGGTTAGGGTATGTAGGAGAGAGTAGGATTATTTCCCAGTAAAAGTAGGCCTTAGACAGGGATGTGTGATGTCACCATGGTTGTTTAATATATTTATAGATGGAGATGCAAGAGAAGTAAATGCGGGGGTGTTGGGGAAAGGTTTGGGATTATAAGATAAAGAATTTAACACAAAGTGGGAGTTGTCACAGTTGCTTGCTGATGACACCAACTTTGTAGGAGGAAGTATATGTATTCATATACTATTTGGGAGTAGACTTGTCAGCAGATGGGTCTATGAAAGATGAGGTGAGCCACAGAATTGATATAGGGAAAAAGTGAATGGTGCATTGATGCACCTGTGGAGACAAAGAACGTTATCCATGGAAGCAAAAAGGGAAATGTACCTGGAGTCTACCTGGAGAGAATTCCAGGGGTCAACGCCCCCGCGGCCCGGTCTGTGACCAGGCCTCCTGTTGGACCAGAGCCTGATCAACCAGGCTGTTACTGCTGGCCGCACGCAGTCCAACGTACGAACCACAGCCCGGCTGATCAGGTACCGACTTGAGGTGCCTGTCCAGTGCCTGCTTGAAGACAGCCAGGGGCTTGTTGGCAATCCCCCTGATGTATGCTGGGAGGCAGTTGAACAGTCTTGGGCCCCTGGTACCAACACTCTTATATGGGTGTGAAGCATGGGTTATGAATGTTGCAGTGAGGAGGAGGCTAGAGGAAGTAGAAATGTGTCTGAGGGCAATGTGTGGTGTGAATATTATACAGAGAATTCGTAGCTTGAAGATTAGAGGGAGGTGCAGGATTACTAAAAGTATTATCCACAGGGCTGAAGAGGGATTGTTTAAGTAGTTCGGACATTTAAAATGCATGGAATAAAATATAATTTAGAGTGTGTGTAAATTAGTAGTGGAGGGAAGGTGGAGTAGGGGTCATCCTGGGAAAGGTTGGAAGGAAGGGGTTAAGGAGGTTTTGTGTGCGAGGAGCTTAGACATCCAGCAAGCGTGCAAGCAATGTTAGATAGGAGTAGAGGCAAGTGGTTTTTATGAATTGACGTGCTGTTGGAATGTGAGCAGGGTAACATTTATGAAGGGATTCAGGGAAACCTGTTAGCCAGACTTGACTCTTGGAGGTGGGATATTTGTAGTTTTGAACCGTAGTATCAGAACCCCTATGGCAAGACAGTGATGGAGTGATGGTGAAAGTGTTTCTACTTTTCTAGGTCACCCTACCTCAGTGGGACACGACTAGTGTTAAAAAATATGTGTGTGTGTGTGTACTCACCTACACATGGTTGCAGGGGTCAGATCATAGCTCCTGGTCCTGCCTCTTTGCTAGTCACTACTAGGTCCACTCTCTGCTCCAAGTGTCTTATTGTACCTTTTCTTGAAGATATGGATGGATCTTGCCTCCACTACTTCACTCTCCAGATTGTTCTACTTCCTAATAACTCTAAGGCTGAAGAAATACTTCCTAACATCACTATGACTCATCTGAGTTTTAAATTTCCAGCTGTGTCCCCTTGTTCCTGTGTCCCATCTCTGAAACATTCTGGCCCTGTCCACCTTGTCAATTCCTCTTAGTATTTTGTACATCGTTATCATGTCCTCCCATCCCTCCTGTCTTCCAGTGTCGTCAGACTGAGTTACCTTAATCTCTCCTAATAGGACATATCTCTTAGCTCCGGGACTAGTCTTGTTGAAAACTTTTACACTTTCTCCAATTTCTTGATATTTTTTACTAGGTGTGGGTTCCATACTGGTGTTGCATACTCCAATATGGGCCTGACGTACACAGTGTACAGTGTCGTGAATGACGCCTTACCTAGATGTCGCAGCACTGTTCTTAGGTTTGTCAGGCGCTCATATGCTGCAGTGGTTATTTGGTTGATGTGTGCCTTAGGGGATGTGATTGGTATGATGCTCACCTGTGTGTGTGAGGGTTGGGTGAGGAACAATGTCTTGCATAAAAACCTTCGCACCACATTACATGAAAGATTCAAGGCAAATGACCATACTAACTAGGCACTCAAGGCTACACGGTGCATGGAGACCACGACGCAAATCCGTCTACTACACAAGCCTAGAAGGCACAAATTGGCTACAAGTTGCCAGTCAACATACCTTTTTCTCATCAAAACACCTAGCAGGGTAGGGTATTACTTTGGACATAGTATGCAGGGTGCCTTCCACCCAGAATACTTTAAAAGCGAGCATTGTACATGACTGTTAACATCAACAAGAAATTCTAATCACTGCCACTTCATTTTCAAATTATGGCAATTTTCTTCCTCATCATTAAAAAATAATAATTTTGTTCCATAGGTTAATGAAACATCTCAGAATATTTCACTGACTAAACCAACAAGAAGAAAATTTGATATGTGCGTCAATTGTGCTTTTACACCAACTCATCTGTCTTCCAATTATGTCCTTCAATTTGTATTGATAAATCCACTGGATGATGAAACATCTACAATAAAGATACGTGTACCCAGATGTTGCACATGTTTAATTTTCATCTTGTTGGTATTGTATGTCACTCATGTATAACCTGTCAGACATTGCAACATCATGGAGTCTTGGTTCAGAGAGCATCTCCACAACTTTCTTCACTACTACCAACCCGTCCCTCGGGTATGACTTACTTCCACCGGAGAATCCCGCCTACCAGTGACAATGTCTTTGCCTGCTACCCGTCTGCCTGCTTGCCTGTGGCAATACCAGACGACACAAAAATCTCTATGACATTCCCCGTGTCCGGCTAAATCTATACAAAAGTTCAGTGTACATTAAAGGGCCTAAAATCTGGAATTCCCTGCCTGAAAACTCTAGAACTACAGACTCAGCCACCATTTTCAAAACTACCGTTAGAAAACATCTTATCTCCCTAACACACCCCACCGTCAGATAACTACATGAAAACCACCTATTAATGCACACATTCAAAACAATATAGACATACTCTCGATATCTGTGATTCCCCCTAATTTACACTTACACTCACCCTAATGACTGTAAACATAAAATTCCGAATACAGTGGACCCTTGGTTTTCGTTAAAAATTCTTTCCAGAATGCTGTTTGAGTTCCGTTACCAAACGAATTTGTTCCCATAAGGACAAATGTAAATTAGATTAGTCATTTCAGACCCCCCAAAAGTACACTTGCAAAAGCACTTACGAAAATACACTTACATAATTGTTCGAGTTTGGAGGTACGTACACGAAAACTGAGGGTTCACTGTACAGTGGACCCCTGGAAATCGAACATAATTCATTTGTTCCCATAAGGACAAATGTAAATTAGATTAGTCCATTTCAGACCCCCAAAAATACACTTACAAAAATACACTTACATAATAGTTCGAGTTGGGAGCTGTTCGATTTCCGGGGGTCCACTGTACGTATAGCTATTGCCTAATAAATCTTAAGCTAGTCCTAAGTTTGCCTGAGATACTCCAATATAGGAGCTTTAATAGAAACTGTGTATCATGCCAAGACAAAACCATTCTCATTACTAATTTTACAAATTGTTATGCGTATTCTTAAATGTTCTGAACTACAGTGGACCCCCGAGTTACGAGCACCCCAGAAATCGTACAATTATGTAAGTATAATATTGTAAGTGCTTTTGTAAGTGTATTTTTGGGGATCTGAAATGGACTAACCTACTTGACATTATTTCTTAAGGGAGTAAATTCATTCTGTAATGGCACTTGAGCAGGCTTCTGGAATGAATTTTGCTCATTACTCGGGGGTCCACTGTACCTCACTATTGTAAATCTATTTAATCACTATAGTTACCTAGCTTTAAAATCAGTATGCTCCATAACCTGTGTCAATATAGAGTAAGAATTAGTATTAGTCTGCCCGAAATGCCTAGGCATGCTAGTGGCCTTCTTTGTAATTAATATTTTATAATATGTAAACCACAAATTGTAATTAATATTTTTATAATATGTAAACCCCGCATTGTAATCTTTACAGAGAAATAAACACAGCTAGCCCTCCACTTTCGTGAGTTCCACTTTTGTGAGCTTCAAACATTCGCAAATACCCAGCCGCCCAATCATAACATGTATATACAATATTTTACGATGTTTTCATGTGTTTTATGATTGTTCGTGGTTCAATTGGTAAAGGAAGCAGCATTGTTAGGCTAAGTAAATGCTATTATTATATTTCCCTACAATATATTTGTGCATCAAAACATTCGCGAACGTTACAATACAGTATTATTATATTTCCCTACATCATAATTTCGCACCAAACATTCGCGAATTTTCAAGATTCCTAAGGTTGTCGATCCCCTAACCCTCGTGAATGTGGAGGGCCTCCTGCATTTCAATTTCAATTTCAATTTCTGTGCTAGCTGGGTTACCATCTGGAAAAGACCCAGGCCGGGACAACACTGGCGAACCTATTGCACTGTCACCTGTGCTCCAGATTCTTCACGACCACAATGTTCTTCATACCAACTCCAAGGCTGAGGGACTGATTACCTCATCTTTTGTATATACTAGTTCTACTGTCTCCAAATTATATTTTTTAATTTGTATTGATAAAGCCACTGGATGGCAAAAGTTCTACAATAAAGATACCCAGATGTTGCAAGTGTCTAATTTTCATCTTGTTGGTATTGTGTACCGTTCATGTATTAACTGGCCCATGCTGTAAGCGACGGCGACAGCAGCAGCAGCAGCAGCAGTAGTAATAATAATAATAGCAATACAGCCTCTCCTCACTTAACGACGGAGTTCCGTTCCTAAGACCACGTCAGTAAATGAATTCATCACTTAGGAGAATACTATATAATGGTAGTGGGTTTGTGTTAACCATCTCTGATATTGTTTTAATGTCACCTTTGATATTGTTTTAATGTCACCTTTGATATTGTTTTAATGTCATCTTTGGTATATTTTTAAATATACAGTGGTACCCTGAGTTTCGAACTTAATTTGTTCCAGAAGGCTGTTCGAGTGCTAATACTGAACGAATTTGTTCCCATAAGGAATAATGTAAATTAGGTTAGTCTGTTTCAGACCCCCAAAAATACACTTACAAAAGCACTTACAATAATAATCTTACATAATTGTTCAAGTTGGGAGCGGTACGAAACTCGGGGTACACGTACCACTGTACTGTATACTGAAATAACCAGAATAGAGGAAATCAGCTCTAATATACATTATTTAGGTATGCATACTGGTCAGAGAGTCCGTCGTAAGTCCGAGTCATCAATAAACAAGTACGTCGCTAAGTGTGGAGAGGCTGTAGTAGTAGCAGCAGTGGAGATAACTTGTTTGCTTAGTGATGGCAGGGTTTGTTGTTTTGAATTGAACTCTTGCTAATACTTCAGAGATGATGAAGCTGCCTTTATTCTGTTTAATAACGTTGAAATGGCGATTAAGGATGATTCAAGGCATTTTCGCCTGTGGAAATTAGGTTCTTTAAATTTCATGAAATGGTTGATGGAATTCTTGATCCCACAACCCGAAATCAACTCACAATCTCCGCCAATCATGGGCAGAATAATAGTAGATTTAAGGTTTCTGATTTGTTTAATTTAAAGCCTGGTCATTAAGGTTGCACAACATGTACATCAACAGTTAAATATACATACAGTAATAATAGTGTAGAGATTAAAGTAGCTCTGTGCTGTATATGTATATGCTGAAATACATGCAGCTCCTTTTATACACACCATTGCTCAGTACACATCACGAGAAGCATACTCCTTAGAATACTTACAGCATATACATTGGGAAGCAGCAGTAAGATATACCTGATCTTCAGTTTAATTAAAGTAAGACAAAAGTTTAATGAAGGTGAAGATTCTGTCTATCAATTCCCACAAAAAAAAAAAAAAAAATTTGTGTAAGTTCAATTACTAACAAAATCGTTTTGTATACTACAGAGATGGAGGAGAGTAATTTTTTATATAGCTAACACACATGTAAATGTAAATAACTCAGTTTACATTATTCCAAGTTTACTTCCATTATATTATAATAATAAGGTATTATCTCCTTTATAGTACGTATAATAATAAGGTATTACAAGGACCCCCCCCCCCCCAATGGAAATAAGTCACTTTGACTTTTCGGGTCATCCTAGTAATCTACACATATGCTGCTATGCATGATAATGTATGTAACTGTATTTATGTGTACCTGTACCTGAATAAACGTATTCACTTACTTCTATTTATGACCAGCCTGTAATATGGAGACCAGATATGAGTAACATAATCTACATGAGGCCTATTATTACATTATTAACCTTACTGCAAACACCTATGCACTAATGTCTTGTCTTTAAAGTTCTGCTAACCAGAACTCCTGGATCTTTTTCACATTCACTTTGACTAAGGTCAACATTGTTTAGCTTATAAATGGAATAGCTATTTCGTTTTCCTAGGATCAGAACCTTACACTTGTCTGCATTGAACTGCATTTGCCACTTCTTGGACTACAGCATCAAGGTGGAAAAAAGACACAAACGTGTATTAAAATGGGATTCTTTATTAACTATCCCGTAGATCGATCTCAAGCGTACTCAGCCCGCACACTGAGGTCCGGAGTTCGAATCTCCTCCGGTAAGGCTGGAAAACATTAGGGACGTGTTTCCATAAGACACCTGCTGTCCCTGTTCATCCATCAGTTTAAAATGTCTACCTGGGTGTGAGTAGCATCCTGGGACAAAACTGACCTAATTTGCCCGAAATGCTCAGTATAACAAGCAGCTTTCTAATAGTATGTCATTGATGTGAACTAGGCCTGTATACCTTGTACATGTACTTGTAGTAAATAAAGATATTATTAACACAGTGGGCTTTATCGAGTTACAATCAGATCAGCTTGACTTGATAAAGCCCATTGTGTGGGCGAAACGTTGTCAATAAGGGATCACATTCTACTACCTTTATGTCATTTTTTCGTCTTGTCGCTATTTTATACCATTTTTCTCCACCACATCATCAACTTATCCAGGTCATCCTGTGACCAACAAAGGTCCTAGCACTGACCCATGTGGCATACCACTCGCAGCAATATATATAAGCGCAAGACTTCTTGCCTATGCCTACGCCGGGTCACCATCTGGAAAAGACCCGGGTGAACCTACTACTACATTGCCTATGCTCCAGATTCTTCACGTCTACGGTGCTCTTTACACCAACTCCAAGGCTGAGGGACTGATTACCTCATCTTTTGTATATAGTCCTACTGTCTTCCAATTATTTCCTTGAATTTGTATTGATAAAGCCACTGGATGGCGAAACATTTACAATAAAGAAACCCAGATGTTGCACATGTGTCTAATTTTCATCACTCATAGTAAGTCCCCATTCTACACTTACTTACTTAAAGAGCTCTTATCCACTCGGTTACGCCAATCGTGGCCGAGTGGATATGAGCGCTGCATTGGGAATCTTGACCGTCCCCAGTAGCAGTATAGAGTCTTTCTCTATACAGTAAGTTTATTCAGGCATACACAAATACATTTACATACATTATCATACATAGCATATATATATATATATATATATATATATATATATATATATATATATATATATATATATATATATATATATATATATATATATATATATATATATAATATAATAATAATAATAATAATAATAATAATATTATTATTATTATTATTATTATTGGTTATTATTATTATTATTAAATAGAATAGAATAGAATAGTTTATTTGGACATGATACAAAGTTGTACAAGGTATTATAGTCGTGGGGGTGTACATGCCAAAAGCCCCTTGTATAAGAACATAAGAATGCAGAGCATTATGGGCAAACTTAAAATTAACTTAAGATTACTTGGTCTATAACAGATTAAATGTTAAGATTTACAGTAAACAACTGAGTATTCCTAGGTAGTAGGTTGGTAGTCAGTAACCACCCAGGGAGGTACTACCGTCCTGCCAAGTGAGTGTAAAACGAAAGCCTGTAATTGTTTTACATGATGGTAGGATTGCTGGTGTCTTTTTTCTGTCTCATAAACATGCAAGATTTCAGGTACATCTTGTTTCTTCTACTTACACTTAGGTCACACTACACATTCATGTAGTGCAAGCATATATATACACGCCCCTCTGGGATTTCTTCTATTTTCTTACTAGTTCTTGTTCTTATTTCCTCTTATCTCCATGGGGAAGTGGAACAGAATTCTTCCTCCGTAAGCCATGCGTGTCGTAAGAGTCGACTAAAATGCCGGGAGCAAGGGGCCAGTAACCCCTTCTCCTGTATACATTACTAAAGTTAAAAAGAGAAACTTTTGTTTTTCTTTTTGGGCCACCCTGCCTCAGTGGGATATGGCCGGTTTGTTGAAAGAAAGAAAGAAGAATTGAGTATTTAATTAATGAAATTTGAACATTACAATTTTGAAGCATTGCAATTTTATAATAGAAAAAATAATTAATTTACTAAATGTAGTATTACAATTTGTCAAATCAGATAAAATCGAATCAAGTCAATGTTTTGCAGTCAATTACAGAGAATATATTGTCAATAGATGAGTTACAATGAGTATAAGAGAATGTTATAAGGTAATGCTGTAAAAACATGGTTTGATAAGGTTGAATTAATTTTACAACTGGGTTATACATTTATGAAATATAAGTTATTCAGTACTGAATTAGATGGTCTGGTGGCTAGAGCTCTCGCTTCACACACGGAGGGCCCGGGTTCGATTCCCGGCGGGTGGAAACATTTCGACGTGTTTCCTTACACCTGTTGTCATGTTCACCTAGCAGCAAATAGGTACCTGGGTTGTTAGTCGACTGGTGTGGGTCGCATCCTGGGGGACATGATTAAGGACCCCAATGGAAATAAGACAGACAGTCCTCGATGACGCACTGACTTTCTTGGGTTATCCTGGGTGGCTAACCCTCCGGGGTTAAAAATCCGAAGAAATCTTATCTTATCTTTGTGGGCATTTATTTATGGGGTTCTGAGGCTAGGGGAGTAACACAGTGAGTAATGATGTTTTGAGGCAGTGGAAAGTGATTTGTTAACTTTGTAGATAAGTACTGTGTATTTAGTTTTGTAGGTAAGGTTAAGTACCATGTAATTAGTTTTGAAGGTAAGGTTAAATACTATGTATTTAGCTTTGTAGGTAAAGTTAAGTACTATGTATTTAGTTTTGGGTGAGTAAGTGGTTTTTAAGAAGAGTCTTGAATTGATGTACAGACAGGTTTTCTTTGGTATTCACAAGTAATGAATTCCAGATTATTGGGCCTTTTATGTGCATTGAGTTTTTACATAGTGTGAGATGGACCCGGGGAACATCAAAGAGTGATCTGTGTTTTGTGTTATAGTCGTGTGTCCTGTTAAGATTGGTAAGGAGAAGTTTGAGTAGAGGGTTTATATTTGAGTTTAGTGTTCTATGTATGTAGTAGGCACAATAAAAAGTATGGATGTCTTGTACGGTGAGTAAGTTAAGACTTGAATATTGGTGGAGTATGCTGTCTAGAGTGGGAATTTGTTATCATTCTGACTGCAGCCTTTTGGTGGGTTATTAAAGGTCTGAGATGATTTATTGTTGTTGAGCCCCATGCGCAGATTCCATAGGTGAGATAGGGGTAAATGAGTGAGTGATATAGAGCAAGGAGAGCTGATTGTGGAACATAGTACCGTATCTTCGATAGTATGCCTACAGTCTTGGAGATTTTCTTGGAAATTTGTTGTATATGTGTCTGAAATTTGAGGTTATTGTCAACGTGGATTCCTAAGAATTTTCCCTCTGTGAGTTTTGTGACAGGTGATCCGTTTATCATTATGATAAGTGGAACATGTGTAGCTCTGTTCCCAAACTGAATGAAATAGGTTTTGTCAATATTGAGAGTAAGTTTGTTAGTCATCATCCAAGTAGATATTTTCTGTAATTCAGCATTTACAGTGTTGGCTAGTATAACTGGGCTTGGGCGAGAGAAAATAAGACGTATGTAGTGTCATCTGCAAATAGTATGGGTTTGAGGAGTTGGGATGCATTTGGTAGGTCGTTTATGTAAATACATAGAGCATTTTATGCAAATATTAACCCACCACTCAAACTTCTCCTTACCAACTTTAACAGGACACATGACCATAACATTAGACACAGATCACTCCTCGATGTTCCCCGTGTCCATCTAACGCTATGCAAAAACTCAATGCATATAAAAGGCCCGAAAATTTGGAATTCATTACCTGTGATTGCCAAAGAAACCCTGCCTGTATCTCAATTCAAAATGATGTTAAAAAACCACCTTCTCACCCAAACCTAAGTGCACAATACCCAAGAAAGTTGATTACTCACTTAAATGTAAAAAACCTGCTATAAATAATGCACACTGAGCTAACTATTTCTATAACGTCAACAAATAAAATAATTCTCTCTCTTGTACTCTGTGTAACTTATATAATGACCATATAAACTGTAATTGCAATACAACTAATTGTTTTAATTTGTTTGATCTCATTCAAATAATTGCATTGCTGCAATTAATAAATTATTATGTTCAACTTATATTCAAATTTTACAACTTAGATACACAACTATACTTATTTTGTAAATTATCAACCATAATTTTTTACCATGTATTCTACTGTTAATTAATCTTAAGATTGCCCACAATGCTCAGCATATTAGGGGCTTTTGACATGTACACCTCATTTATACCTATCTATGTAGCTCAACATTGTATCATGTCTAAATAAATTATTATTATTATTATTATTATTATTATTATTATTATTATTATTATTATTATTATTATTATTATTATTATTATTATTATAAATGAGAAAGAGGAGTGGGCCAAGACACTTCACTGAGGGACACCAACTATAATTGTTTGTGGGGAAGAGTTAACTTTATTTGTGTTCACATATTAGTAAGTAAGTAAGTAAGTAAGTTTATTCAGGTATACACAAATACATTTACATAGATTATCATACATTGCTGAGGTATGAGGTATGCGTGAGTTCAGACCAGGATCTAAACTCAGCATGAGTCTTAACTATTTGCATACGTAATTATTGTAAGCTGTGTTTAAAAATAATATTCAATTTCATCTTCCTCATGTACCTCTGTAATCTGTAAATACCTTTGTAACTTGTCATGATTGTGACCAGATCTACCTGAGTTCATTACCTTTGTAACTTGCTCAGCTATCAAAACTTCGGGGCCCAGTCCTTGGACCCATTATGTACCTCTGTAATCTTTTGACTACCGCCCACAGGATGGGTATGGGGTGCATAATGAAGATAGAAAGATATTAAACTAACTTCCTCTTCTTTTAAACGTAGCGCCACAATTGTGTTATAGTTGTGGTCGCCACCACCAGAGGCGTCCTCACCCTCTTACCCTCCTTCCTCCAGCGGCCGGACGGCCTGATAGTGGTAAGTTGATTCAGTCTTATATTTATCTGGCATCATCCTTCACGGTGCTCTGTTTTGTGTTGTGCTGTAATTAAGTTTAGGTATTGCAGTGCTTAAGTTGTGTATCGGAGTATATTATGGTGTGATATATTGTTGATTAACCTCGGAAATGACTAGATATAAATTTTGTTTACGTTTTTCTCTTGCTGCAGCATGTAGGTCTCATGGTAGCTAATGCTTCCCAAGATGTCTAATATCAATAGTTTTCCTTACAGAGTTCAAGATGGTGCGGTACAGCGCCCAACCGGAAAACACCACCAAGTCTTGTAAAGCCAAGGGCTCCAACTTAAGATGCAGTTTCAAGGTGCGTGACGTTTGAGTTTTTGCATAACCTCGAGGTAAACTTAGTGGATACTTTCTTCATATTGCATTTCGAATATGGCTGAGAGGTGAAGTAATTGTTCAAATATAGAATTTATTAAATGAGGCCCTTCAAGGGACGTTCTTGATCCCTGGAATTGGACCTGACCTCGCCTTCGTTGGATGATCTCCCAGTCAAGGCCATGTATGACAACGGGTTTAGCTCTCCCTTGAATTAAAGGTGAACATAGAATTTTAGCTTTTATAGAAAGGAGCACAGTAACAGGTCTACTACAGTGCTCAGGTTATGCTTTATGTATCCTTGGTAAGGTTTTATTTAGGTTATGCTGCATAGTTCTGGTCTCTATATTACAGAATGGACATAAATCCACTAGTAGACATTAAGGACGATGAACCCGTGTATTGGAAGTTTTTCATAGAATAGAGGTCAATGAATTTTCACTCTGGAATAATGTAGAATTAGGGGGATATGATTGAAATGTACAAATGGAATACAGGTATAAATAAAGGGAATATAAACTGTTGAAAATACAGCATCTAACAAAGACATCACTCATAACAATGGGTTAGAAAAATTTAGGTTTAGAAAGGATATATGAAAGCACAGGTTTGGTAATAGTTGTAGATAAGTACGTTTATTCAGGTATACACAAATAGTTTCATAGATTATCATACATAGCAGCATATATATGTAGAGAATGGATGAGTGGAACAAACTCCCGAACAGCATCATTGAGGCGAGAACTTTCGGTAGCTTTAAAAAGGTTGGACTGGGACACGGAATAGGTGTGGGTGGATGTGTGTTGGACCTGCCTTGCATAGGCTAGTAGGCCTACTGTAGGGTTCATTCTTCCTTGTCATAGATCAATTACTGATATGGAAAACGTGAGGAAATTAAAATTTCATCGGAGTATAAAACAAATTCCAGCCACACAAGAGATCGAAAAACTAATGTCAAAGACCTGGGAGTGATCATGTCAGAGGATCTCGCCTTCAAGGACCATAACATTTTATTACTCGCATCTGCTAGAAAAATGACAGGATGGATAATGAGAACCTTCAAAACCAAGGATGCCAAGCCCATGATGCGACTCTTCAGATCGCTTGTTCTATCTAGGCTGGAATATTGCTGCACACTAATTGCACCTTTCAAGGCAGGTGAAATTGCTGACCTAGAAAATGTGCAGAGAACTTTCACAGCACGCATAACTGCGATAAACCACCTCAATTACTGGGAACACGAAGTTCCTAAACCTGTACTCTCTAGAATGCAGGCAGGAGAGATGCATTATTATATACACTTGGAAAATCCTCGAGGGATTAGTACCAAACTTGCACACGAAAATCACTCCCTACAAAAGCAAAAGACTCGGCAGACGATGCAACATCCCCCCAATAAAAAGCAGGGGTGCCACTAGCATGTTAAGAGACAACACAATAAGTGTCGGGCCCAAGACTATTCAACTGCCTCCCAGCATACATAAGGGGGATTACCAATAGACCCCTGGCTGTCTTCAAGCAGGCACTGGACAGGCACCTAAAGTCTGTACCTGACCAGCCAGGCTGTAGTTCGTACATTGGACTGCGTGCAGCCAGCAGTAACAGTCTGGTTGATCAGGCCCTGATCCACCATGGGGCCTGGTCACAGACCGGGCCACGGGGGCGTTGACCTCCGGAACACTCTCCAGATAAAATTCCAGATCCTAACGTAACCAAATTGGCATGAATATAAATGTTTGATAAACAATAGATTAGGTCAAAAGAAAGGCACTTACGGGTGTGAATCTAGAGGAGGGGAAGGGACATGTAATAAGTCTCGAGGAAATTGAGCTCAAACCAAGGTGTCGGGACGAAAATAAGCTATGAAAGATCAGTCACAATTGATATGGTGCTCAGACTGAGATTAAAACCAAACAGATCACTGGGCCTTCATGAGCTGTTCTCACGGATTAGTAAATGTACACAAATAACTCCCACATAGGAGAGAGGAGCTTATGACGACATTTCGATCCGACTTGGACCATTTACAAAGTCACACTAACAAAAAGGAGAGGAGGGAGTATATATAGGCCAGCAGACTGGGACGGGACAAGAGAGGTAGTTGTAGTGGAGTCAGCCAAAGACTTAAGAGGAGCACTGCAAGGGAGCTAGGGGCCCACAAAGGGTAGGAAAAAGAACAAGAGGGGGGGGAGGAAATAATAATGGACCAAATATCCAAGGCAGAAGAAAGAAAACCCAAAGGAAAGAGGAAAGGGGAAGGGGAAAAAGGAATCAAGTTATGTCACAGGTATTTCTGAAGTTTGAAGCATTTTACAATTAATGGGAAAAGAAGGAAGGCATCTAGAGACAACCAGGACTAAGATTCATACAAGGAAAGTTGTGTATAAGGGAGGATTCAACCAGATGGTGACAAAGTTAGAAGTAGGGTAGACAGCTTTTAGCAGAAGACCAGTCAGTAGGATGACTATGATCTCTGACATGTCAGAAAAGAACATTGTTGGTGTCGGCAAGCCTAACTATACTTTTGTGCTCCATGAGTCTGTCGGAAAGAGAGCGGCCAGTTTCTCCAAAGTACTGAAGAGGACAAGAGGAACAAGAAAGAGTAGACACCAGGAGCATCTATAGAGGGAGGAGAGGTATGAGCTAGATTGGCGCAAAGTGTTAGTCTGGCAAAAAGTAAGTTTGATGTCTAAGGAACAGAGAGAGTTGTTGAGATTAGAAAGACTGGAAATATAGGGAAGGCAGAGGACATGAGAGTTCCCAGGAGTAGAGTGTTTGGGAGAGAAGGAAGTCCATTTAGCACGTGAGAAGGCAGTCTATGAAATGGGAGGGGTAGCCAAGACGGGAAAATGAATTACAAAGTTGAAATTTCCGATTCATTTCCTTGAATCAGACCAAAGTTGCACAGAATAATCTAAGTAATAAAGCCTTACCAAGGATATATTAAGTTATGTATAACCTGAGGACTCCTATTACTTATACTTCTTGATATGAAGCCAGGAATTTTATTAGCTTTATTGCAAACACTTGTGCACTGTTATCTTTGCTTTAGATTATAGAGATCTTCATTATTGAATTTTAGTTTATAAGTACAGTACATAGCTAAATTAGTAAGAGGGTGGTTAAAATTCAGTGTAATTGGCCACTTAAAGGATTGACCAGGTAATTCCCCTAACATTAATCAAATCGAGAATTTCTTGGGGTTAATGAAACAAATTAAGGGACAGACATATCAAGTGTATCCCAAAATTGGAGGCTACCATCTGTGAGTTGTAGGACAAATTAGACCCTGTGTATCTCCAGAACCTGTCGCTTTGTTTCCAAGAGACTTCAAGCATTCGTCAGGCCATAGGATGCCCAACCAAGTATTAAAAGTGTGAGGTGAGTACAGATTTTATCATACTTCATATTTATTCTTTTAATTGTGGAGAGGTCACATAAAATATTGTGGCCAGCACTGTAATAAAAGCCTGTATGATAGACCTAGGTTAATTGGGAAAATCATCCAGTATCGAATATTTCTGCTACCATATCCTGAAACCAACCAAAATCATCTATATTTCAGTAGTATTTCTTAAATTCTATCAAATGATCCTGAGAAACTGCAAATAAAACCATAAAATTCACCCTAGAAGACACTTCATATTTGTTTTAAACCAAACACAAGTTTAGAAGTTTACTTTTCCCATCATGCACCGTTTGGGCAAGATTTTTTATACTGTGAACAATTGCTGCACAGAACTATTCTCTCATGTCTAGGCCAAACTTGACTGCTCGCAGCTTAGCTGAGCTCATAACATAGATTGCACAAGTGACCCTGGCATCAATGTAGGTATGTGTACGAGATGGCAAAAGGGTTAAAATGCTCCCCGACCATAATTTTGTCATGCATATTTGGTGTCCTTTCTTTTAGAAAAAGTTTCTCTAACATTGAAATTATTTGTAGTATGTACTAGTATATTTTTTTGGAAAATCACGACAATGATGGAACTTAATTGTGAGGGTCGTGGCAGGCAGTGCAAGGATTAAAGTGTCAGTTATGAGATCCCATGCATATACTGTATTTCACATTTTCAACACTAATTCATGGTGCTTAACCACAGTAATGAGGAATGTGAAAAAAGGAGGTGGGGAAAATGTATGATCAATTAAGTAGTGATGGTCTTTTGGGCATCAAGCAATAATAGCCTAGTTTTATGTAAATGTCATCAGGGTAGTCAGTTAACCCTTTCACTGTCGGTGCCGTATAGGTATGGCTTATGAGCCAGTGTTGGTGACGTATAAGTGTGCCAAAATTCTAGCAGCTTCAAATCTATCAGGAGAAAGCTGGTAGACCTTCATGTGAGAGAATGGGTCTGTGTGCTCAATGTGTACAGAATAAAAAAAATTGGAGGCCGCAGTACATTGTGGGAGTGCTAATTCAGTACGCCTTGGTCACCAAGCCTAGTGGTAAGGAATACCTTACTCTGGCAAATTGAGACACTTCCCTTCCCAAGTGATAGTTCTAATACAGATTGAAGTGTCAGTGAAGATGAATCTCATGGTTTTGAGGAGTTTGTGACAGAAAGCAATGCCCAGGATACCAGAAATAGTGCTGAAAACCCAGACGATTATCAACCTTCCACCAAGGAAGTCACAGTGACTTATTTCCATGTGGGTGGTGGGGAAGACGGCGTGGATAGTGGGGAAGGCAGTGTGGGTTTGTGTAAGCATGTTTTGTCAATATAATAACAATGTTTGTGTGGTTATAGTGTTGCATACAATGAGTGGATATAATATATACATAATGCATTATATTGGTCTCACAGGCCACAAAAGTTACTTGAAAAAAAAAAAAATTAGAAAAGAAAAAATTGAATAAAAGTAAAATTATTACCAAGTGAGTGGCAGTCACCGATGTTGCCGTAAGCGGTTCACTTTGTCAACTTCTTGCCTCTATATCTCGGTAAGTACTGATCGCAAAAAAAAAAAAAATTAAAAAAAAAATATTAGGATTTTGGTAATTTTTTTTTTTTTTTCAAATATTTTTCTACACAGCGAGAGTTTAGAATCAGAGGTCCCAACAATGAAAGGGTTAATGCTAGAGTGAAATGCATTAAAAATGTCTGCTCAACTTTTCTTTCACATTTTGCAACTTGCACATAAGGATTCCAAATTGTGATTGGAAAAAATAAAACCAGATAGATAAAGTACGGAGTTTTGTACATACCAGTTTTTCTGGTACAATTTTTCGTCTAAATGAGATAATCACAATTTCAGAATACGTGTGAAACTGCCAATGCCATCAATAAGATGACACTGGCTCGTGCATTACGTTACCTCAAGAATGTGATTGCCAAAAAGGAATGTGTTCCTTTTCGTGTGTATAATGGTGGCGTTGGGCGATGTGCACAGGTAAGAAGAGCGGTGTAGTGTAATTTGTAAATGCATTAATTAAAATATATTTGATGACTTGATATGTAGAAGTAAAAGGGTGTTAGTAGAATAGGCAAGCTAGAACTTAGCTTAAAAAAAAAATTGGGCAAAGGTATCAGTATGAACATACGGTATGTCAAGAAAAGACTAGATTAAAAGGGAGATAATGTGGCAAAGTGGGACTTAGACGAATGTAGTGTCAACTGTGCACCACTTGTTTGATTATAGCAGGGATGGCACAGGAGTGAAGAGAATGAATTGGTAGAGTGGTAGAAATGAAAATGGAGGTACAGGTACAACACTGATTTTCTGGCACCCTTGGTTCCTAAGCCTTGCAGGAATATCCATTTTGTTGGTCCAACATAGCTCATATAATAATAATTCAACAATACACCTCACCATGAACTGCTAGAAACTTAAATGTTGAAACCACTCCATCAAAACTCGATCATACTCAGTATAAAAAAAATGAATGCTCATTTGCTTTTTGGAATTAGTTCCCAGATAGAATTTCAATACAGACGCCCCCAACTTATGAAAAAGTTACGTTCCAGAAGGCTGTTTGTATCTTGAATTGTTCGTAAGTCGTTATTTTGCCATTTTTCTACAATGATTGATAATTGTTTTTAATATCATTATTATTATTGTTCTCTGCACCGTTTGTTGAAAACTTAGACAATACTGTACAGTATCAGTAATGTACGGTTCTTGATACTAAAGCATATTTTAATAAATACTGTAATAAAAAACTTTAACTGACACGGCAGTCTGTTCATTTGTCCGAATCTTCGTAAGTAGGGTAGTATCTGTATCTGGTCCCTTTGTTTCTTTGTATCATGAACAGTTAATATATCAATACCGTACATGTCACGCAGCTTCTGCACGGAAACACCTTGATCCACTTTTTTCCCCCCACATTGACTTGTGTTAGCACTTGACAGCACTGCTGCCTGGATCATTCTTAGAAGCCAGAAGCCAAGGGCTAAATGTTAAAATACACTGTACTAGGAATCTCAATCATGGGATCACCAACTGCATTGTAAACAATAAAAGTACATCAGGTTACCCATGCCATCTGTGGCTGCTCTCATAATTTGTTGGATGAAAAGGTGCCAGACCATCCATTGCTGGAAAATTAGTGTTGTACCTGTACTGGAAAGTCATTAATGGTTTTTGCAGTGTAACAATAGTATCCTTATGTAGA
The DNA here is from genome assembly GCA_009830355.1 of Cherax destructor. Lineage (NCBI taxonomy): Eukaryota > Metazoa > Arthropoda > Malacostraca > Decapoda > Parastacidae > Cherax > Cherax destructor. Next base: position 155,353 of record WNWK01003046.1, read on the forward strand.
AAAGTCTGAAATAATAAGTGCCAAGAGTGCAAAAATAGATGGTGTTAGTGTTAGAATAGTTGGTCCATTGGGTGTGTGAAAGTCAGCTTGTGTGTTTGTATTACAAACAGGATAGGAAGTAGGTAGTTTACACAATAATAGGCAAGGTGTATGATAGAATTGAGTGATTGTAAAAACTGGTTGTGTGGGCAAAATATTTTAACTGAAAAAGTGAGCAGTGCTAAGATAAAAAGGTTGCTTTTATGAAATTGGAAAAGATGCATGACTGCATAAAGGAGTGAAGGAACAAGTCTTAGAAATGTTTGAATTGGATGGGAAGTCATTGAAATATTGATAATCATGTTTGAAGGAGGGAGGTACTTGTTAAGATGTCTGAAGGCAGGGAATGTTTTTCATTAAGAGTTGGACTTTGCTAAGTAGTGGTAGGAGTATTGAAGGATTAAATCTTGAACATCCAGCATGTATATTAGATCATTGTGATTTCAAGTTATCCCCTGAATGTTTCTAATGCATGTTTGTATATGAAGGTACTGTACATTGATTGAGAAATATTCATGGATTTGAAAAGGTGTAAAAAATTAGCTGTGTACATAAAAGAAAATATTAGTGACTATAAATGAGGGATGAAGTGATTTACAAATGTGTACAAGGTTTGCTCATCAAAAGCAGATATCAGGAGATAAGAAAATAAATACTAACAGTTATTAGAAGTAAAGGTTGTGCAAAAAAAAAAAAAAGTAAAGTTTACAAGATAATGAGATATTGTAATGAAAGGGTGTTATTTTGCTAGGAGAATGTAAAGGAGTATGAATCGTTGAGGTATTTTGGTTGACGGTAATGAAAGTGGATGGATATATGAACCCTACCAGACCCAACAAGTGTGCCATGCCTTTAATACATAAGAATCTATTCACTTCATGAAAACTAAATTACAGAAAGGGCTGATTTATTCTTGAATTGGTCCATTTCTTAAAAGTTAGACATAGAAGTGTTCAGCTTTATAATAAGTTGCAATTCATCACTTTCTAAAAATTAGTTTTTTTGTATTTATGTAGATTTCCATATTACATTCAAATGTTTATGATTATGGAGAGCCATAGGCAGATGTTACAATAAACAGTATATAATAAAGTGAGAAGGCAAAATAGAAATTTGAATAGCAAAGCTTTTGTAATTGTTATTCAGGAAAGTTACTGAAGAAAGTTGTACAAATAGCTTACTTTAAGTAAAATTCTGCTGATTACAAATAATGCTTTAACCAGTTTCTGTCTAGTGTTTCTTGTTCTTAGTTCCCCATTATCTCCTTTTTTCAGGCCAAAGCTTGGGGTTTGACCCAAGGTAGGTGGCCAAAGAAGAGTGCCCGCTTTCTTCTAGATTTGCTAAAGAATGCGGAGAGTAATGCTCAATATAAGGTAAATGTTAATTTTTTTGTTTTGCATGTGGATTTGAATTTTTATTAAGACTTTTTCAGTCACTTCCAGTTTGAAACTGTCCAAATCATCTACATTTTGCTAACATGTCATCCATTGTATCAATTGATACCAAGAAACAGGCAATTAAACCATGTAAACTATTTTGTACCCATGGCAAGCCTGCTTTTCACAGGGTGTACAGTAAGGCCCCGCTTTATGGTGTTTCACCTTATGGTGTTCCGCTAATACAGCTTCCCCCACCTGACTTTCTAATAGTCACAGTGGGCCACCCGGTTTGTTTACATTCTGTGTGAGTACGTCTCTCTTATGTCTGGAAACGTTCCAAAATTTCAAGCTTTTTAAAGTTTTCAGATTTTATATATACAGTGGACCCTCACTATTCGAACACTCCAAAACTCACCCTTTTATGTAAGTTTATTATTGTAAGTGCTTTTATAAGTGTATTTTTGGGAGTCTGAAATGGACTAATCTAATTTACATCATTCCTTATGGGAATAAATTCGTTTGGTAACAGCACTTGAATAGCATTCTGGAATGAGGGTGAGTTTTGGAGTGTTCGAATAGCGAGGGTCCACTGTACTACAGTGGTACCTCGGTATACATCCGCTTTTGGAATAAGTCCAACTTGGTATATGTCCTGCTTTGACACGAAAATTTTTGCTTGGTATATAACTTTTGTTTGGAATACGACTCGCATGCTAAAACTTGTATAGGTCAAAATGAGTCGCAACAAAGTGCGCTATCCTTGTTTACCCCTCTCGATGTGGAGGGAAGAGCTGACCACTGAGGAGGAGCAGCACAAGACTAAGATTGATGCACTCTCTTCAGGCTCGGAAGGAGATAGAGGAAGCCCCTACTTCATTAATCAAGGAAATCTTTGCCAAATGGATGGACATCAAAAACTTTGCAGAGAAGTACCCAAACATGCTGTAATAACACTGTCTGGAATGACCAGACAATGTCACATTTCTGAAACATCCTGAGGAGAAGGCAGAAGCAAAGTTCTTTGGACAGACTTTTAGTAAAAGTCAAACCTGGTGAGCTTCAACCAGGTGAAAATGGGAGAGAGAGAAAAGAGAAGGGGACTCTCCTTCCAAACAATAACATTTGCTCCTCCCTTCTCAGCACTAACGGAATTATGCTTTCGCGAAGTTAGCGGTATCGATGACATTTACGCATCGACAATTTCGCCCACTTTGAGCCATATTTTCGGCAAATTCCAATGTTTCAGTCTACTAAAATTATAGCTATTTCGCTAGAACTCCATTTCTTCTATCGATTGAGTACAAGAAACCGATTATTTACCAATTTCAACTACCCAAAATAGTGGTCAGAAAATGGCAATTTGGCCAATTTCACACAAATTTCAAACGATGCCAATTTCAAAATAGGGTCCATAATAAACAAAGCAGACATTCCTGGCACTAAAATAACATCTGTTCCTTAGTCACGTCTCCAGGCCCCTCTTACATTACTTTTGCTTTCCATTTTGAATTTTTATTCTCACAAAAAATAGAAGATTTACTGTTATGTATACAACTGCATCATTGTAAAAATGGTATAAGTAATATCAGCACACTTGTGCAAGAATATTACTCTCTCCAGTTGATGTGTATTGGACGCATGGTGTGATTTGTTTACTCTTGAACATCAGCCAAAATCTAACATTTTCGCTCAATTTCAAGGTACTTGTCATCGTGAAACCAGTCAAAATTATCTGTAATATATCGTCTATTCTACAAAATGAGACTAAGAAAACGAGAATACAAGCATAAATACCATACGAAAATAGACTGCAAAGTAGCTGTTTAAAAAAAAAAACAAGTTTTTTTTCCCCTCATTATGCACTTTGTGGTCCAGGAATTTTTTTATACTGCACACACTGACTGCACAGACCCATTCTATCACATCTAGGCCTAACAGCCTGTTTCTGCTTGATTTGAGGGGGCTAGAATTTAGGCGTACTAGTATGACCATAATCCCAGGGCGTAAGCCATACTAGTACGACCAAAACCCTGAAAGGGTTAAACGTTGTATGTTACGTTAATATAGACATTTTGATTAATCCATCTATATTATTTCAAAATTATATAATAAACATGTTACGTAAGATATAAATATGATAAATGCACCCCACAGTAGAATAAATTAACATAAATATGAATGTTTTTTCCAGTCTTTGCGGAGTGTCGGGGGTGGGGGGGCAGAGTATGGGTAAACAAGCAGATGAACGCATCTGGTTATAGTTCATACACGTTAATACAAACACCTGACATTGTGTACATGTTGTCTCCATGTTACAGTAGAATAAATAGAGAGCACCACTCACATTTTCATGTAACACGACACTTTTAGAAGGAATAACACTCTGAGTGAAGACATACAAAAGGAATAATTTTCTACAGTTACCCACAGTAATACTATTGTGTACACATTTTCTTTGGTGTTGAACTAGAGAAAACGTTATTCTTTCCGACACTCCGACAAGACTGGATAAACATCTCGTTTAATTTATTCTACTGTTGGGTGTATTTATCATGTTTATATGGTACATAGTGTGTTTATTATATAATTTTTAAAAAAATTAAATGGATTAATCAAAATTTTTTTTATTAACATATGCGACATTTAATGTGCCTCAGTGATTATCATTATTATTAACCCTTTCAGGGTCCAAGGCCATTTTTGGAAGGGGTGTGCCAGTGTCCAAGAATTTAAAAAAAAAAATATTATTTCTTATGAAATGGTAGAGAATCTTTTTCTGAAGGTAATGAAACAAAAAAGTACGAAATTTGATTGAAAATTTACGAAATTATGCTCTCGCGAATTTTGATGTATCAGCGTTATTTACGCATCGGCGATTTTGCCGACTTTGACTCCCATTTTAGGCCAATTACATTATTCCAGTTGACCAAATTCTTTGCTATTTCACTAGCATTTCTTCTATTCTATCGATTTGAGCACAAGAAATCGCCCAGTCAACTGTTTCAACTACAAAATAGTGATTGGAATTTGGTAATTTAGCCAATTTAACTCTGTTCAAAATATTCCAATTTCAAAATAGTGCAGAATAAACAATGCAGGCCTTCCTGGCACTACACTAACATTTCCTCAGTTCAATAGTTACGTTTTCAGTCTTTACAAATGAATTCCATTTTGATTTTTTATTCACATTATGAATTTTTATTCAAACCAAAAAAAATGGAAGATTTACTGTTATGCAATACTATTGTAATAATTGTACAAATAATATCGCCACATTTGTGAACGTATATTAGACCCACCAGCTGGCACGTATTAGACGTGTGAGGTCATTTGTTTACTCTTGAACATCAGCAAAAATTAAACATTTCTGCTACTTTGAGCTCAGTTTCAAGCCATTTCCAGTACTAAAACCAATCAAAATCATCTCCATATCTGTAACGTATCTTCCATTCTATCAAATGAGACCAAGAAATCGCAAATACAACTATAAAAAGTATACGATAAAACACTGCAAAGTCGCTGTTTTAATAAAAAATTATGTTTTTTTTTTTTTCTCATTATGCACTGTGTGCTGCAGGATTTGTTTTATGTGGTGCACACTTACCACATACTAGATGCATTCTCTCGTATCTAGGCCCAAATTTACCGCTCAAAGCTTATCTGAGTGAGCTGAGCTCATGACGTAGAACTACGGTTTGGACCCAGAACTCAAAGCTGTAGAACTACGGCACGAACCTTGAAAGGGTTAATATGGCATCTTCAAGACTAATAAGACACTTAGTGATTTTAAGGGGCAGTAACACCTGTCACCGAGCGCGAATAAAAAAAAAATCGAAAAATTATGAAAATTGAGTTAATCTTATAGAAAAGTAGCTTAACTCTCTGGCTACACAATGGTACAAGACTCAATGTAATACGACGTTTCTACAAGGAATTATAGTCATTTATATCATGTATGGTGATGACGATGTGCGCAGCTCGCCTGCTCTCAGCCCGTATATTTTTAGAATTTTTTTCCATTTTTTTCTTTACTGTTTCGTGTATTATTCATTCTAATGGTGTAATTTACGATTTGGCATCATATGAGAGTGGGCGGAGCTTATACGTAGTCTACCAGCCAATCAGGAACGATCTGGGAATATTTGCTGACGTCAGCAGAATTCCCACTCTGAGAGCACCATATATTATTTCATTATGCTAATATCAATTCTACGGCTTATTTATCTATCACAATTGATCTAATATGAAATAATAAACACTATAAATAACATATAAACATGTTATATGCTCCAGCATGAATAAAAATGAGCTCTAATATAGTGCGGTCTCTATCAGCAATATGAGTATAAAAATGATTCCCCTTCCCTCCCCTTCCCATAACGTTTTCTTTGGCCTGTAAATAAGAGAAAACGGTGTGTAGAGGCTAACTACACTAAAACATTAGTTTTACAAAGAAAACATTGAAACCAGTGATTTTTTCGAAAAAAAAAAAAAAATCCAGAGGCGGGTGGCCGGCGCCGCTCCAGGCGCTTTCCAGGCGAATATCTCGGAAGTAAGTTATTGACTTATTTTATTTTGTGGAGTTTTTACTGTTTGATTAAATGAAATAATATTCACAGGAATGGTAAAAATATGATTGTTCTTATTTTTAAGAATGCACTTTTGTAAATATTCCAAATATTTTGGGATTTATTTGGGATTAAAGGGCATATTTTTTTTCAACATTCAAACAGTTACATGCTTTATTTTTTTGTGGAATAAAGATAAGATGTTTACAGGAAAGTACATCGACAAAAAATCGTATTAGCATTGTTCTTTCGGTACCAAGTCTCAAAACAACCTTACGTAGTGACATATAGGATCGGGATCCTGCCAAACGTCCTGACATGAGATTTTCAGTAAATATTTTTTTTTTCAGTTGTTGTTTGGACTATCTTATTGAATATTTTTTAAAACACATTGAGTGAACACTTCTATGTGTAAAAAAAAAATGAAAAATTCGACGAACAGGAAAAAAAAAAAATTGACAGGTTATACTGCCCCTTAACATGTACCTGCACGCCCGCACAGTGTGCAAGTTTATTTAGGTACAGGTACACATAAGTATAATTATCAGAGTATATATAAAATATGAAGTATGTACATGTAACTTGACAACACTTGAAATTTTGGCAAGTTTCCAGACATAATGGAATGTCGTGCTCACGAAGAATGTAAACAAACCTGTTGACCCGCGGTAACCGCATTAGAAAGTCAGGTGGGGGGAGCAGCAGGAAGAGTTTCGGTCAAAATTTGAAATGTCCGTATTAGCGGAATGCCATAAGGCGAAATGCCGTGAAGCAGGGTAATACTGTATTGTCTAAATATTGCAATATTGTAATTATGTAAATATTTGATTTAATTGGACTTGAGTCCTGGAAATGGGAAGTAAAATGCCTGCACTTTAACCCTTAAACTGTCCACACGTAGATATACGTTCACTCGCGTAGCTGACCGAACGTAGATCTACTTTTTTTTCAAATGCTTTTAACCTTGCCACGATAAGCCTGAGTTGCCTAGAGATTAGAGAATGGGTCTGTGCACTCAGTGTGTGTAGTATTACAAAATGTGGGAATGACAAACAAAATGCACTCTTCATTTTAAAGAAAACGAAAAATTTATTTTTTTCTCAAAATACTCTTGTCAGCTACGCGAGTGAACGTATATCTACGTGTGGACAGTTTAAGGGTTAAAGGAGGGGTCTGGGATAGTGACAGCTGGGAGGGACAATTCTCAGCTGTCGTATCTGAGCTCCTCTGCAAAGACAGTGATTATGTATGAGTGTGGTGAAAGTGTTGAATGATGATGATGAAAGTATTTTCTTTTTGGGGATTTTCTTTCTTTTCGGGTCACCCTGCCTCGGTGGGAGACGGCCGACTTGTTGGGAAAAAAAAATGCATTTGTGAATGCATATCAGACCCACCTGTTGTGTGTTGGATGTGTGACGTGATTTGTTTACTCCCTATCATCAGCAAAAATTAAACATTTTCATTACTTTGAGCTCAATTTCAAGCTATTTTCAGTCAAAAAAAATAAAATAAAATAAAAATCATCTCTATTTCTGTAATATATCTTCCATTCACTCAAATAAGACAAAGAAACTGATAATATACCCATAAAACCATATGAAAATACACTGCAAAGTTGCTGTTTTAAACCAAAAACATGATTGCAGTATTTTTCTCACGCTCTGCATGCTGCAGGATTTTTTTTGTGGTGCACACTTATCACAGACCCATTCTCTCATATCTAGGCTCAAATTTACCGCTCAGCTTACAAGTGAGCTAAGCTCATGGCGTAGTAACACGGTGCTATTGTACTATAGCACATTCAGCTAAAGGGTTAATACAATAGATGCAGTTGGGATGTATAAATAAAATTCCATGCAAATTGGTATTAGCTTCAACATGTTTGGTAGTGTGCATCTTGAACTTAGAGAATTAGACTATAAAGCCTTTTAGAACTCAATAAGTGAATGATCAGAACAAATTTAGTGCTTCACATAACTAAATTTTTTAATGTGATTAATATAAAATGTTTTAACAGGGTCTCGAGGTTGATCACCTCGTGATTGAGCACATCATGGTTCAGCGAGCACGTCAAATGCGACGGCGCACATATCGTGCGCATGGTCGCATTAATCCTTTCATGTCCTCTCCATGCCACATTGAAGTTATCCTGGCTGAGAAAGAGCAGGTTGTGGCCAAGGCCCAAGATGAACCAGAAAAGAAGAAGGTTTCAAAGAAGAAACTTGCCCGTCAGAAGCTTATGGCTGCCAGGGAATAGCTTGTAACATCGTAATAAAGAAAAAAAGCCAAAATACGGTTTGATTATCCTAGTAGCGTTTAAAATTATGTAAATTAATGTTAACATACAGTAGATTCTATTTGACATTATTAACCTCTTCATAGATGTGCATTCAGATCTTTTGATTATAAACATGAATATCCAATGATGATTTGGCGAGGCAGTAACTTAACAATATATTTGAATAGGTTTTTTAATTTTGTTGCAAAATCAGTATACAAGAAAGGGGGTTTTTCATCCCCATTTCCCTTAAGCTTTTTTTTATAAGTAGTACATGCATTTATCCTGTTACAGGAACCAGATCCCTAAAATTAACCTTTTCCATGGCTGTCGTTTAGAACTGTCATTGAGGCCAAGGCCCCTCGTGTAGTTCTGTCATGAGCTTGGTTTACTAAGCTATTAGTAAATTTTGGCCAGATATGAGAATGGTGTGTGTGTGCTTGTGCAACATATAAAAAAAAAATCATGCCCCTATGTGGTGCATGATGGGAAAAGCAAAACTGACCAATATGTCAGATTAGGCTCAAAGCACAAATATTTTATTTTTGGTGTATTTTGTTATGTTTTATTTGGGAAATAGAGAAAATCTATTTTTGTGTGATTTTAAATTCACAATGGAAGACAAGTAGTATAATATAAGAGGGGCTTTGGGACATGATAAATGAACAAGAAATGTTTGCCAGGAATGTATATTTTGTACAATTTTTAAATTTGTATTTTTTCAATGTGTAAAACTGGCTGAATTTCTGACTTCTGTGCACCTTTTAGGGTAGTTGAATGGGCGATTTCTTGTGCTCAATCATTAATTCAATCAGACCTATTAAAAACTCATAAAACACTGGGTGGGGATTAAAAGGGTGTTAAACATCCTCAGGAAAATTGGCAAAAATTGAATGTTTCTGCTACTTGGAGCTCAATTCAAACTACTTCCAGTTCTGAAACTAACCAAAATTATCTGTTTAGGTGGTGTCTTCCATTCTATCAATTGATACAAAGCAGCAGCCAGCAGAACCATAAAAACCATTCTAGAAAAGAACCTTTGCTTTTCCCAATATGCACAGCATGTGGCAGGATTTTTCTTTATACTGTGCACACTCACCACAGACCCATTTTCCCATAACTAGGTCCAAATTTAATGCTTGGCTTATCTGAGTGAGCCGAGTTTATGGCGTAAAACTGTGAGGAACCCCAGTCTCGGTGTGACGTAGTTCTAAGTGATGGCCACTGAAAAGGTTGATGACTATACTATGCATATTCATATGCATTTCCTTGTAGGGCATAAACTTTACCTATCCTTGCCACACTTTTAAGTACCCAGTTAGGTAGACCTTTTGATATAGGATTGAAGGCTTTGTTTTCTTAATCATATCCTGGCCCTGGGGCAACAGCTTGACCAGCCAGGCTGTTTATGCTGGTGACTGGCTGGCCCATATCCATTACAGCCTAGTTGATCTGGAAAATTAAAGTTTTTCAGAATTTTTGATGTCAGTAGGTCGTTTTTATCATTAATAAAATTATCAGCTATTACAGGTTTAGGAACTGTAACATAATTATCTCAGATGTTTGCTGAACTTAATTAAACCCTAATTTTTTTTAACTATTCTTGTGGTTGGATTACTCTGATAGATGATGTAATGGCAGCTAAGAGCAGCTATCAAGAAGCAAGTAACAGGTTGTTGAGCTCAGTACATGAAAAGTACAACCAAAGCAAGGTACTGGAGTATTCTGCAGTCAGTGATTATCTAAACCTCGAAGCTTCCATGAAGTTTCAACTTCGGTCCCACTTTTGGTAAGTTCCACATTTGATTTTATATTTATTTTAGGAGTAAGGAAAGTATTTGGACTTTTGTAATTGTTTAGCATTTTATATGGAAAGTAGTAATGCTTACATTTTAGTGTACTTTTTTGTTATAATTAATTTTTTTTTCCAACATGTCGGCAGTTTCCCACAGGCAGGGTGACTCAAAAAAGAAAAAAAACTTTAATCATTCAACACTTTCACCATCACTCATACATAATCACTGTCTTTGCAGAGGTGCTCAGATACGACAGTTTAGAAGTACCTCCAAACTGCTAATATTCCAAACCCCACCTTTAAAGTGCAGGCATTGTACTTCCCATTTCCAGGACTCAAGTCCAACTAAATCAATTAACTGGTTTCCCTGAATCCCTTCACAAAATATTACCTTGCTCACACTCCAACAGCTCGTCAGGTCCCAAATACCATTAGTCTCCATTCACTCATACGTAACACGCTCACGCATGTTTGCTGGAGGTCCAAGCCCCTCCCCCACAAAACCTCCCTTACCCCCTCCCTCCAACCTTCTCGAGGACAACCCCTACCCTGCCTTCCTTACCCTACAGATTTATATGCTCTCCAAGTCATTCTACTTTGTTCCATTTTCTCTAAATGACCAAACTGCCTCAACAACCCCTCTTCATCCCTCTGACTAATACTTTTAGGAACTCCATACCACCTCCTAATTTCCACACTCCGAATTCTCTGCGTAATATTTACACCACACATTGCCCTTAGACAGGACATCTCCAGCCGACTCCTCACTGCAGCATTTATAACCCAAGCTTCACACCCATATAAGAGTGTTGGTACCACTATACTTTCATACATTCCCTTCTTTGCCTCCATGGATAACGTTTTTTGTCTACACAGATACCTCAACGCACTGCTCACCTTTTTGTCTCATCATTTCTATGGTTAACCTCATCCTTCATAAACTCTTCCACTGACAAGTCAACTCCCAAATATCTGAAAACATTCACTTCAGTACTTCCTCTCTCCAATGTAATATCCAATTTGTCTTTATCAAAACTGTTTGATACCCTCATCACCGTACTCTAATCTATATTCACTTTCAAGTTTATACCTTTACACAGGTTGGAGGAAGGGGGTAAAGGAGGTTTTGTGGGCGAGGGGCTTGGACTTCCAGCAAGCGTTTGTGAGCATGTTAGAAGTGAATAGACAAATGTTTTTTTTGGACCTGACGAGAGCTGTTGGAGTGTGAGCAGGGTAATATTTTGTGAAGGGATTCAGGTAAACTGGTTAGCTGGACATGGGAAGTACAATGCCTGCACTTTAAAGTAGGGGTTTGGGATATTGGCAATGTGGAGGGACACTTAAGCTGTTGTATCTGAGCGCCTCTGCAAAGATGGTGATTATGTATGAAGTGTTGAACGATCAAAGTTTATTTCTTTTTGGGTCACCCTGTCTCGGTGGGAAACGGCTGATGTGTTAAAAAAAAATTTATCACCACCACTTGAACTAATAAATTTTAGCAATAATCTTGGTCCTAGTGGACCAAGATTATTTTGCATGCTGCCATTGACTCTGAAATGTGGATGTATTTCTTTAACTTTTGATTTAGGTAGACTGAAAGCATATTGGGTGATCATTGGTCACCATCCAATATAGGCACTCAGTTGTGGGGAATCTTGTCCCTTCTCACACATTGCAATTCAGCTCTGCAAAATGCAGGCGATTACTACCAACTGGACTTACAAAAACTGTGATGACTTGTATTCAGTAGACTGCATTATTAACTAGTTAAACATAAGAACATAAGAAAGAAGCAACACTGCAGCAGGCCTGGCCCATGCGAGGCAGGTCCAGTTCTCCCACCGACTTTAGCCAATGCCTTGACCTGGTCAGGTCAGTCACATTCACTTGAGGAGCACAGCATCTGACATAGTAGCACAAGCTAGTCAGGTCCAACTCGCACCCACTCATGTATTTATCTAACCCATTTTTAAAACTACACTGTCTTAGCTTCTATGATGGTACTCGGGAGTTTGTTCCACTCATCCACAACTCTATTACCAAACCAGTGCTTTCCTATATCCTTCCTGAATCTGAACTTTTCCAACTTGAAACCATTGCTGCGAGTCCTGTCTTTGCTGGATATTTTCAGCACGCTATTTACATCCCCTTTATATATTCCTGTTTTCCATTTATACACCAATCGTATCCCCCTAATTTTACGCCTTTCTAGAGTGCAGATTCAGGGCCCTCAGTCTATCCTCATAGGGAAGATTTCTGATACATGGGATCAACTTTGTCATCCTCCTCTGTACGTTTTCCAGTGCATTTATATCCATTCTGTAATACGGTGACCAGAACTGTGCTGCATAATCTAAATGAGGCCTAACCAAGGATATACGTATAGAGTTGAACAACCTGAGGACTTCTATTATTTATACTTCTTGTTATGAAGCCAAGGATTCTGTTAGCTTCATTGCGAACACTTATGCCCTGTTGTCTTGGTTTCAGATTACGTACTTAACCAGAACCCATAAATCCTTTTTGTAAGCAGTAGTATTAAGATCTACATTATTCAGTTTATATGTGGCATGGTTATTGTCCTGTCCAACATTTAGAACTTTGCATTTGTCTATATTAAACTGCATCTGCCACTTCTCCGACCACTGCATCAGTCTATTCAAATCATCCTGGAGTGCTCTAATGTCCTCATTAGAAAGAATTGGACGGCCTATTTTGGTGTCAGCCAATTTGCTTATGTCGCTATTTATTCCCTCATCTGTCGTTTATGTAATTTGTGAGCAACAAGGGGCCCAACACTGACCCCTGCGGAACACCACTTGTGACGTGCCCCCAATCTGATTTCTCCCCATTTATGCAAACTCTGCCGCCTATTTGTCAGCCATGCCTCTACCCAGGAAAAAATTTCTCCTATTCCGTGTGCCTTAAGTTTACTCAATAACCTCTGATGTGGAACTTTATCGAAGGCCTTACTGAAGTCCATATACACAATATCATATTCATTACCATGATCTACCTCCTCAAATACCTTAGTGAAAAAAGTTAGTAATTTCGTAAAATCGTGTTTAGATTAAATAACAAAAAAGGCACAATACCGTGACTGGAACAATACACACACAACCCGCACATATAGAAGAGAGGAGCTTAAGACGATGTTTCGGTCCGACTTGGACCATTTACAAAGTCACACTAACACACAGAACAAGGGGAAGGGGTATATATAGGCAGGTAGACAGGGGAGGGCACAAGAGAGTGGGGTAATAATGGAGGTAGTAGTAGAAGTGGTAGTAGAAGTAGTAGTGGAGTCAGTCATAGTCTAGGAAAGGAGCACTGCAATGAAGCTGGCAGCCTGCGTGGGTAGGACAAGAACACAGAGAGGAAAGGCGAATAAAATAAAGGACAAAATTAAGGCAAAAGAAAAGAAAAGAAAACCCATAGGAGAAAAAAGGAGAAGGGGAAGAGATGAAAGGGGAAGGAATCAGGTTAAGTCACGGGTGTTCTGAAGTTTGGAGCATTTAACAATGTAATGGGAGAGGAAAGCATCAACAGAGACAAAGCCAGGGCTAAGATTCATACAGGGAAAGTTGTGTATAAGGGAGGATTCAACCAGGCGGCGACTATGAAAGTTAGACGTAGGGTAGACAGTTTTAGCAGAAGACCAATCAATAGGATGACTGTGATCTCTAACTTTCATAGTAGCTGCCTGGTTGATTTTTTTTTTTGTGGGGAAAAAAAAAAAATAAAAACAAAGCTGTAAAAGATATCGGAAATCCTGCCAGGGTGTTTGTAGAGCCATCATTACTCAATGTGTGCAAAAATCATGACAATCCTATTAATACTTTTTTGCAAAAAAATGGAGTACAATGTCAATAAATTATTCTGAGTTATTCACATTTTTTTTCTGTAAAAAACTCTGGATACGGCATGCCAAATTTCAACGTGTTGCATATGTCAACACTTGTTGAGACCCCAGAGGTGACTTGAGTTAGCATGAGTTCCTGGACTTGAATGGAGGTGTCAAGAGATGTTGCTATGTAGTGTATTTTGAATGAAACAATCATAAAAAAATTTATTTTTGGAGGGAAAAAAAAAAACCCACTAATTGCCAACATGTATTATTTATGACAGCAAGAACAAAAAAAATACATTTAAGGAAAAACATTCTTAGAAATATGATAGAAACAAGCTGATTGCACTAAAATGTTGCCAGAATGATGCACTATTTTTTGGTAAGAAAACATTTTTTCCATAATTTTTCAATCTTCCTTTCCCAATCACTCGAAAAAGGCTTGCCCTTCCCTTAATTGCCATAGTTGACAGTGGCTGAGTATTATTATTACAAGCATTCACAGCAGTGCTGATTGTAAGAATATTATTCTTAGAACCGTCATGGCTTAATGGTTACTAGCCTTGGTGTTCACGTGGATCACGGTTCAAGTTCATTTATAGTTGCTCATTACAGTTTAACCTTGGAGAGGGTCTATTTGCAACTTGAGGTGATAGTCCTATCTCTAACCATTTCTTTTACATGCTTTGGGCTTCAGCTCATATGGATCCTTGTACAGTAAACCCTCTCTAATAAGAGTTTGGAAATACGGAACAAAATTCCCTGGGTCAATAAATATGGAATCTGGACCAAGTCCTTTGGTTGCAGAATTGCTCATTATTGCTACAATCATGGTAAAACAATCTTTTCGGACCACCACAATTGCTATTACTGACCATCTGCTCCTCCCAATTAGTCTGTTTTTTTACAAACACGTTGGCCATCTCCCACCGAGGCAGGGTGACCCAAAAAACATAATTGCACTATCACTGTCTTTGCAGAGGCCCCCAGATGTGACAGTTTAGATGTCACTCCAAACAGCCAATATTCCAATATATTCATCCAAAGATGCTGGCATGTTTGCCTTAAAAGGTTCTCATACAGATCAGATATGTTAAATATTGTATACATATTTTTTTTTTTTTTTAATGTTTTGACATTTCTACTTTTGGGGTTATGAAGTGTTTGAAATCTTGGTGTCACTGAATTTCAGTGACAGCATTAAAATGTTTCAGTATATTTCAAGACTTTCACGAGATGTGTTAAAGAAATGATGTTGCATAGTTCATCTGAAAATGTTTGATGACAATACTTTACTGAACTTAAAAATGCATTGATTTAATTGTTTGTACTGTAATTACTTGCTAATTTTTTTTTTGTTCTATTTTAGGTTGTTGGTGTGTGTGCTTATAAAATCTTCAAGGACTGATATTTCTGGTAAGTAAGGGGTTGTTTTTAATCACTTAAGAAAACCTAAATGAGATAAAATTGTGTTTAGAATACCGAGTATAAAATGACCTTAATTTGATTGCAATTCTTTCTTTATATTAAATTAACATGTCTGAGAGATTTTTTAAATAAAGCTGCCAGATAGAATTAGAATAGGGAGTGATATGCTTTTGAAGGCATTTCAGAATTTTCCTTCTGAAATAGCCTGGCCCTGGGCCAGTTTTGTCTGGTGCTTGGCTTGGCCGACATATCCATCACAGCCTGGTTCATTTGACACTTGGCAGAGGTACTTGTCTGATTTCCTCTTGAAAGCTTCTTGTAGTGTTACAGTCTGGTATCATGGTTAATACAGTGTATTAACTATTGATGTGCCTACGGTGCCCTTGTTTATCTTTGGGGTTATTTTACACATTTTATTTTTTCTTATGAAATTTTAATCTTTTTCCGATCATAACGCCACCAAAATTATTAAAATTGATGGAAAATTAACGGACTTATGCTCTCGTGAAGTTAGCGGTATCGATGACATTTACGCATAGGCGATTTCGCCCAATTTGAGCCCTATTTTCGGCAAATTCCAATGTTTGTCTACTAAAATTATAGCCATTTCGCTAGAATTCCATTTGTTCTATCAATTGAGTATAAGAAACCGCCAATTTACCGATTTCAACTACCCAATAAAGTGGTCAGAAATTGGCAATTTTGGCAAATTTCAAACAAATTTTAAAAGATGCCAATTTCAAAATAGTCCAGAATAAACGAGACAGATATTTTTTGGCACTCAAATAACATTTTATCTGTTCATTAGTCACGTCTCCAGGCCCCTCTTACATACATTACTTTTGCTTTCTATTTTGAATTTTTATTCACAAATAATAGAAGATTTACTGTTATGTATACTACTGCATCATTGTAAAAATGGTATAAATAATATCAGCGCACTTGTGCAAGAATATTATACTACCCAGTTGATGTATATTAGACGCATGGCGTGATTTGTTTACTCTTGAACATCGACAAAAATAAAAAATTCGCTACTTTGCGCTCAGTTTCAAGGTACATGTCATCGTGAAACCATTCAAAATTATCTCTATTTCTGTAATATATCATCCATTCTATCAAATGAGACTAAGAAAACGAGTATACAAGCATTAATACTATATGAAAATAGACTGCAAAGTCACTGTTTTAAACCAAAAACACGGTCAGTTTTTTTCCCTCATTATGCACTGGTGCAGGATTTTTTTTATACTGCGCACACTGACCGCACAGACCCATTCTATCACATCTAGGCCTACCAGCCTGTTTCCACTTGATTTGACGGCGCTAGAATTTAGGCGTACTAGTACGACGAAAACCCTGGTGCGAAAGCCGTACTAGTGCAGCCGAAACCCCGAAAGGGTTAAGCACCTAACATGTATTTATTGTCATGTATCTTTGAGGGTTTTTTTTCCTCCAACAAGTCGGCCATCTCCCACCAAGGCAGGGTGACCCAAAAAGAAAGAAAATCTCCAAAAAGAAAATACTTTCATCATCATTCAACACTTTCACCTCACTCATACATAATCATTGTCTTTGCAGAGGCGCTCAGATACGACTGCTGAGAATAAGTCCCTCCCAACTGTCGCTATACCCCCCCCGGTTTAACCTTTTCAGGGTCCAAGGCCATTTTTTGGAAGGGGTGTGCCAGTGTCCAAGAATTTAAAAAAAAAAAATTCTTATGTTTTCTTATGAAATGGTAGAGAATTTTTTTCTGAAGGTAATAAAACAAAAAGTACGAAATTTGACTGAAAATTGACGAAGTTATGCTCTCGAATTTTGATGTGTCAGCGATATTTACGCATCGTTGATTTTGCCAACTTTGACTCCCATTTTAGGCCAATTACATTATTCCAGTCGGCGTAATTCTTTGCTATTTCACTAATATTACTTCTATTCAATCGATTGAGCACAAGAAATCGCCCAGTCAACTGTTTCAACTACAAAATGAAGTGATTGGAAATTGGTTATTTAGCCAATTTAACTCAAACATAAAAATATTCCAATTTCAAAATAGGGTGCAGAATAAACAATGCAGGCATTCCTGGCACTAAACTAACATTTCCTCTGTTCATTAGTTACGTTTTCAGTCTTTAAAAATGAATTCCATTTTGATTTTTTATTCACATAATGAATTTTTATTCAAACCAAAAAATGGAAGATTTACTGTTATGCAATATTGTAATAATTGTACAAATATCACCACATTTGTGAACGTATATTAGACCCACCAGCTGGCGCGTATTAGACGTGCGAGGTCATTTGTTAACTCTTGAACATTGGCAAAAATTTAACATTTCTGCTACATTGAGCTCAGTTTCAAGCCATTTCCAATACTAAAGCCAATCAAAATCATCTCTATATCTGTAATATATCTTCCATTCTATCAAATGAGATCACGAAATCGCAAATACAACTATAAAAAGTACACGAAAAAACACTGCAAAGTCGGTTTTAATCGAAAATTACGGTTTCATTTTTTTTTCTCTCATTATGCACTGTGCTGCAGGATTTGTTTTATGTGGTGCACACTTACCACATAGATATATTCTCTCATATCCAGGCCCAAATTTACCGCTCACAGCTTTTCTGAGTGAGCTGAGCTCATGATGTAGAACTACGGTTTGGTCCCTGAACTCAAAGCCGTAGAACTACGGCACGGACCCTGAAAGGGTTAAAGTGCAGGCATTGTACTTCCCATTTCCAGGACTCAAGTCCAACTAAATCAATTAACTGGTTTCCCTGAATCCCTTCACAAAATATTACCCTGTTCACACTCCAACAGCTCGTGAGGTCCCAAAAACCATTAGTCTCCATTCACTCCTATCTAACACGCTTACACATGCTTGCTGGAAGTCCAAGCCCCTCGCCCACAAAACCTCCTTTACCCCCTCCCTCCCAACCTTTTCGAGGACGACCCCTACCCCGCCTTCTTTCCCCTACAGATTTATACGTTCTCCAAGTCATTCTACTTTGATCCAATCTCTCTAAATGACCAAACCACCTCAACAACCCCTCTTCAGCTCTCTGACAAATACTTTTAGTAACTCCACACCTCCTCCTAATTTCCACACTGAATTTTCTGCATAATATTTACACCACACATTGCCCTTAGACAGGACATCTCCACTGCCTCCAGCCACCTCCTCGCTGCAGCATTTGCAACCCATGCTTTACACCAGTATAAGATTGTTGGTACCACTATACTTTCGTTCATTCCCTTCTTTGCCTCCATGGATAACGTTTTTTGTCTCCACAGATACCTCAATGCACCGCTCGCCTTTTTTCCTTAATCAATTCAATGATTAACCTCATCCTTTATAAACCCATCTGCTGACAAGTCAATTCCCAAATATCTGAAAACATTCACTTCTTCCATAATCCCTTTCTCCAATGTGATATCCAATTTTTCTTTATTTAAATCGTTTGATACTCTCATCACCTTACTCTTATATATGTTCACTTTCAACTTTTTACCTTTACACACCCTCCCAAACTCGTCCACTATCCTTTGCAACTTTTCTTTAGAATCTCCCGTAAGCACAGTATCATCAGCAAAAAGTAACTGTGTCAACTCCCATTTTGCATTTAATTCCCCATAATTTAATCGCACCCCTCTCCCCAACACTAGCATTTACTTCTTTTAGAACCCCCATCTGTAAATATATTAAACAACCATTGTGACATTACACATCCCTGTCTAAGACCTACTTTTACCAGGACGTAATCTCCCTCTCTTCTACACACCCTAACCTGTGCCTCGCCATCCTCAAAAACTCTTTACAGCATTCAGTAACTTACTACCTATTCCATACACTTGCAACATTTGCCACATTGCTCTCCTATCCACTATCATATGCCTTTTCTAAATCCATAAATGCAATGAAAACTTCTCTACCTTTATCTAAATGCTGTTCACATATATGCTTCACTGTAAACACTTGATCTACACATCCCCTACCCACTTTAAAGCCTCCTTGCTCATCTGCAATCCTACTCTGTCTTACCTCTTAATTCTTCAATAATAACCCTGCCATACACTTTACCTGGTATATTCAGTAAACTTATTCCCCTATAATTCTTACAATCTCTTTTATCCCCCTTTCC
The DNA here is from genome assembly GCA_009830355.1 of Cherax destructor. NCBI lineage: Eukaryota > Metazoa > Arthropoda > Malacostraca > Decapoda > Parastacidae > Cherax > Cherax destructor. Next base: position 174,833 of record WNWK01003046.1, read on the forward strand.
TTTATATGAAGGAACTATACATGCTCTCTGCCATTTCCCATTAATATACCCTCATATTACATGGTAGTTGCGTTCCTGAAAATGCCGTGTTGGATAAATCCGTGTTATGCAAACTGAAGAGCTTGGGGGGAAAATAGTGTTATGTTCCTGGGACCCCAAAAAAACATTTTTTTTTTTTTTTTTTACATCCAGATCTTACAAAAAATAAAAATGTTAATGTTTTTATTTCTTAAGACTACAAATATTATTTACCTTAAATTGTGGTTGCTGGTGTATGTCAGTGATGGTGAAGAGTAAGGCGATGCATGGTGTAGCTCTACTGGTCTGAGGTGGATGGTGGTTGATTGTCGGCAGAAGTTGATGGTTGAGGTTCTGGTTTTATTAGTGTGTATAAATTCTTTAATGGATCTCTGGCTTCTTTTACCTGCAGTACATTATACAGCTGATGGTAAGGCATCAGCTACTCTAGACCCAATTTCAAACACTGCTTCTAGATTTGTCAGGGTCCTCTTCAGTGGAAGGCTGCTAGTTTAGCAGCAACATGAAACTGCTCATGTAACTGCTGCAGTGTTAACTGTTTTTCTTCAGGTTATTCATCTTCTGTTATCTGGCTCCCTTGTATCTGAGCATTGAGCTCTGGCAACATTTCCTCATCATCTACTAAGAGCTAAATCTGTAGGGGAAGGAAGGTGGGGAAGGGGTTGTCCTAGAAAAGGTTGGAGGGAGGGGGTAAAGGCGGTTTTGTGGGTGAGGGGCTTGGACTTCCAGCAAGCATGTGTGAACGTGTTAGATAGGAGTGAATGGAGACAAATGGTTTTTGGGACCTGACAAGCTGTTGGAGTGTGAGCAGAGTAACATTTAGTTGGACTTGAGTCCTGGAAATGGGAAGTACAATGCCTGCACTTTAAAGAAGGGGTCTGGGATAGTGACAGCTGGGAGGGACTATTCTCAGCTGTCGTATTTGAGCGCCTCTGCAAAGACAGTGTGGTGAAAGTGTTGAATGATAAAAGTATTTTCTTTTTGGGGATTTTCTTTCTTTTTGGGTCGCCCTGCCTTGGTGGGAGACGGCCGACTTGTTTAAAAAAAAAAAAAAATACAGTAGTGTACTGTATATTGATATACAGAAGGGAGGAAATCAGCTCTAATTTAAATAATTTAGGTATGACTGCTGGTCAGAGTCCGTTGTAAGTCCAAGGCATCGGTAAATGAGTACAGTGGACCCTCGGTTAACGAATACCCCGGAAATCGTGCAATTATGTAAGTATAATTTTGTAAGTTCTTGTGGAAGTGTAATTTTGGGGGTCTGAAATAGACTAACCTACGTGAAATTTTTCCTTAAGGGATTAAATTCGTTCGGTAATTTCACTTGAGCAGACTTCAGGAGTGAAGTTTTTACGAAACTCGGGGGTCCACTGTACGTCACTAAGTGAGGAGAGCTTGTACAGTGGTCCCTCGGTTTTCGCCAAAAATTCATTCCAGAATGCTGCTCAAGTGTTATTACCAAACGAATTTACTTCCTTAAGAAATAATGTCACGTAGGTTAGTCTATTTCAGACCCCCAAAAATACACTTGCAACAGCACTTACGAAAATACACTTACATAAATGTTTGAGTTTGGAGATGCACGAAAACCGAGGGACCACTGTATTTAAAAAAAATTTGTGAGATGTGTTAATGATGCTGCATAGTTCATCTGAAATGTTTGATGACAATACTTTACTGATCTTAAAAACATATTGATTTAATTGCTTGTTCTGTAATTACTTCCTAATTTGTATTTTTTCTCATTTTAGGTTGCTGTTTTTAAAGAATCTAGTGAGATATTTCTGGTAAGTAAGGGGTTGTTGTTTTTGATACTTAAGCAAACCTAAATGAGGTAAATTCTTTTAACTAAATCTCCTAGATTAGAATTGATATAGGGAGAGAATTTGAAATTGTCAGTCTTTATAATTAATTTTATAGGTGCTGGTTTTGAAAGTATTTATTGTAGGAAGGTTATATCACTAACACAATTCACCATTGAAAATTTATTTCAATAAAATATTGTTCAGGAGATAATTATTGCCCTTGGTAATCTGTATGGAGAAAATGATGCTGCATAGTTCATCTGAAATGTTTGATGAAAATTTTTTTCTGAATTTGTATAGTAAAACAATGATTTACTTGTGCGTAATTAATGGTAAAACTAGTAAATATTATTTTAGGTTCCTGCTTAAATGTGCTAAAGTGAAGCTTATGAAGATAAAATGGATCTTTTAAAAATTGTAAGTAGTTTTCAGTTTATTTTACAATGTGTGGTATTTTAAATAAGGAAATGTTTATACTGAATTGTATTTACATTTTATATAGTATGTAAAAGAAAAGTATTACTGAAGAAATGTTTCATGATATTGCATTGCCTGGTTAAGATTTGGCCTGTTTGATGAATTAGAATTTATTTATTGTACTTTCATATGCAGTATTATAGTACAGTGGTACTTCGTGTTATGATGGTCCCCAAAATCGCCCTTTTATGTAAGTTTATTTTTTTAAATGCTTTTGTAAGTATATTTTTGGGGGAGTAAAAGGACTAGTCTATTTTACATTATTCCTTATGGGGATAAATTCGTTTGGTAATGGCACTTGAACAGCATTCTCGAACGAAAAAATATCGTAACTCGAGGTACCACTGTATATATTTTTCTTTTTTAGGTTGCCAGTGTATCTTTTCTTGGAGGTCTACTCTGATTAACTCTCCTGAACTTGTGAGTACAGTGCAGGGGTTATGAATGTATTCCTTTAACAAAACCAAAAGTTACAAAATCTAAACTCTTGTTTAGAATATATAATAAAGCATACCTAGGTGTAAAGACAATTTAGTTTTAGTTCAGGTACGTACTGTGACAGTTATTGACTAGCATATATGATCGACTCTGGTGAGGGGCTCTTAATCCAAGGAACTGGACTCTACCTTTTTCTTGGATCAAAGCTGAATGCCTTTTTTTTCCCAGGCGCTATATGATCTTTATAGGTTTAGTTCTTCGTGATTAAAGTAAATAAAATCTCCGATTGGACACATTCAGAATTACTTAAAAGAATAGGTACAACTGTACAGTATAAGTATTTTGGTGAGGGTCTAGTTCAGAAGGACATTGCAGAATAATTTTCATACCATGAGTACAGTTGATCAAAAAAAAAGAGAATGAAAAATGAATATAGTATCTAACTGATGTAATGACAAACATCTCGAGTCGCTATGTAGTGATCATTCTTTTTTAACGGGTGGATGCTTTACAACCCGTAAGGGATTAACCTATTCCTGTTGCATGTAATAATATGAAAATAAAATAAAGATATATATTTGCCAGTGAATGTTTTCCTCTTCAGATCACCCTGCCTTGGGAGGGGGGTTAAATGGCAGTGGAATAAATGGATGTAATTATTTTTTTAATTAACACATCGGCCGATTCCCACCAAGGCAGGGTGGCCCGAAAATGAAAAACTTGAATCATCATTCACTTCATCACTGTCTTGCCAGAGGCATGCATACAGTACAGTTATAAAACTGCAACATTAACACCCCTCCTTCAAAGTGCAAACACTGTACTTCCCATCTCCAGGACTCTAAGTCTGGTCTGCCAGTTTCCCTGAAGCCCTTCATAAATGTTACTTTGCTCACACTCCAACAGCACGTCAAGTATTAAAAACCCTTTGTCTCCATTCACTCCTGTCAAATACGCTCGCACATGCTTGCTGGAAGTCCAAGCCCCTCGCACACAAAACCTGCTTTACCCCCTCCCTCCAACCTTTCCTAGGCCGACCCCTACCCCGGCTTCCCTCCACTACAGATTTATACACTTGAAGTCATTCTATTTTGTTCCATCCTCTCTACATGTCTGAACCACCTCAACAACCCCTCCTCAGCCCTCTGGATAATAGTTTTAGTAATTCCGCACCTCCTCCTAATTTCCAAACTACGAATTCTCTGCATTATATTCACACCACACATTGCGTTCAGACATGACATCTCCACTGCTTCCAGCCTTCGCCTTGTTACAACATTCACCACCCATGCTTCACACCCATATAAGAATGTTGGTATAAATATACTCTCATGCTTCCACGAATAAAGTTTTGTCACCACAGACTCCTAAGTGCACCACACACCCTTTTCCCCTCATCAATTCTATGACTCGCTTCATCCTTCATCTGCTGACACGTCCACTCCTAAATACGTATCTGAATACATTCACCTCCTCCATACTATCTCCCTCCAATCTGATATCCAATCTTTCGTCACCTAATTTTTTTGTTATCCTCATCACCTTACTCTTTTTTTATATTCACTTTTAATTTTCTTCTTTTACATACCCTACCAAACTCATTCACCAACCTCTGCAACTTCTCTTCAGAATCTCCCAAAAGCACAGTGTCATCAGAAAAGAGCAACTGTGACAACTCCCACTTTGTGTTACATTATTTGTCTTTTAACCACACACCTCTTGCCAAGACCCTCACATTCACTTCTTACAACCCCATCTATAAATATATTGAACAACCACGGTGACATCACACATCCTTGTCTAAGGCCTACTTTTACTGGGAAATAATCTCCCTCTCTCCTACATACTCTAACCTGAGCCTCACTATCCTTGTAAAAACTCTTCACTACTTTCAGTAACCTGCCTCCTATTCCATACACCTGCAACATCTGCCACATTGATCCCTTATCCACCCTGTCATACGCCTTTTCCAAATCCATAAATGCCACAAAAACCTATTTACCCTTATCTAAATACTGTTCAGCTATGTTTCACTGTCAACACTTGGTCTACACACCCTCTACCTTTCCTAAAGCCTCCTTGTTCATCTGCTATCCTACTCTCCATCTTACTCTTAATTATTTCAATAATAACTCTACCATTCACTTTACCAGGTATACCTAACAGACTTCTTCCCTTATAATTTTTGAACTCTCTCTTGTCCCTTTTGCCTTTATACAAAGGAACTATGCATGTGCTCTGCCAATCCCTAGGTACCTTACCCTCTTCCATACATTTATTAAATAATAGCACCAACCACTCCAAAACTATATCCCCACCTGCTTTTAACATTTCTATCTTTATCCCATCAATCCCAGCTGCCTTACCCCCTTTCATTCTACCTACTGCCCCACGAACTTTCCCCACACTCACAACTGGCTCTTCCTCGCTCCTACAATGTTATTCCTCCTTGCCCTATACACAAAATCACAGATTCCCTATCTTCATCAACATTTAAGAATTCCTCAAAATATTCCCTCCATCTTCTGGATACCTCTAACTCTCCATTTAATAACTCTCCTCCTATTTTTAACTGTCAGATCCATTCGTTTCCTAGGCTTCCTCAACTTATTAATCTCGCTTCATATACTCTTCCCTTCCTTGCATCACTTCTACTTTGTAAAAACCTGTCATATGCTAACTTTTTCTCCCTTACTACTATCTTTACATCACCATTCCACCAATCGCCCCTCTTTCCTCCCGCACCCACTTTCCTGTAACTACAAATTTCTGCTGAACACACTTAACACTACATTCTTAAACCTACCCCATACATCTTTGACCTTGTTGCCTATATTTGCTAGCCCATCTATCCTCCAGTAGTTGTTTATATCTTACCCTAACTGCCTCTTTTTTTTTTTTTTTTTTACTTCATAAACCTTCACCTCTCTTACTTGCTGCTGCTACTTTTCTTGCATCCCATCTACCTTTTACTCTCACTGTAGCTACAACTAAAAAGTGATCTGATATATCTATGGCCCCTCTATAAACATGTACATCCTGAAGTCTACTCAGTCTTTTATCTACCAATACGTAGTCCAACAAACTACTGTCATTTCACCCTACATCATATCTTGTATACTTATTTATCCTCTTTTTCTTAAAATATGTATTACCTATAACTAAACCCCTTTCTAAACAAAGTTCAATCAAAGGGCTCCCATTATCATTTTCACCTGGCACTCCAAACTTACCTACCACACCCTCTCTACACGTTTCTCCTACTTTAGCATTTAGGTCTCCTACCACAATTTCTCACTTGGTTCATAAGTTCCTATACATTTGCTTAACATCTCCCAAAATCTATTTCTCTCTCTCTGTCTCTCTTTCTCTGTCTCTCTTTCTCTGTCTCTCTTTCTCTGTCTCTCTTTCTCTGTCTCTCTTTCTCTGTCTCTCTTTCTCTGTCTCTCTTTCTCTGTCTCTCTTTCTCTGTCTCTCTTTCTCTGTCTCTTCTCTGTTTCTTTCTGTCTCTCTTTCTCTGTCTCTCTTTCTCTGTCTTTCTCTTCTCTGTCTTCTCTTTCTCTGTCTTCTTCTCTGTCTCTGTCTTTCTCTGTCTCTCTTTCTCTGTCTCTCTTTCTCTGTCTCTGTCTTTCTCTGTCTCTGTCTTTCTCTGTCTTTCTCTGTCTCTGTCTCTGTCTTTCTCTGTCTCTGTCTCTGTCTCTCTCTGTCTCTGTCTTTCTCTGTCTTCTCTGTCTCTGTCTCTGTCTCTCTCTGTCTGTCTTTCTCTGTCTCTGTCTTTCTCTGTCTCTGTCTTTCTCTGTCTCTGTCTTTCTCTGTCTCTGTCTTTCTCTGTCTTTCTCTGTCTCTGTCTCTGTCTTTCTCTGTCTCTGTCTCTGTCTTTCTCTGTCTCTGTCTTTCTCTGTTCTCTCTCTGTCTCTGTCTCTGTCTCTGTCTCTGTCTCTGTCTTTCTCTGTCTCTGTCTTTCTCTGTCTCTGTCTTCTCTGTCTTTCTTTCTGTCTGTCTTTCTCTGTCTCTGTCTTTCTCTGTCTGTCTTTCTCTGTCTCTGTTCTCTGTCTCTTCTTCTCTGTCTCTGTCTTTCTCTGTCTCTGTCTTTCTCTGTTCTGTCTTTCTCTGTCTCTGTCTTTCTCTGTCTCTGTCTTTCTCTGTCTCTGTCTTTCTGTCTCTGTCTTTCTCTGTCTCTGTCTCTGTCTCTGTCTCTGTCTTTCTCTGTCTCTGTCTTTCTCTGTCTCTGTCTTTCTCTGTCTCTGTCTTTCTCTGTCTCTGTCTTTCTCTGTCTCTGTCTTTCTCTGTCTCTGTCTTTCTCTGTCTCTGTCTTTCTCTGTCTCTGTCTTTCTCTGTCTCTGTCTTTCTCTGTCTCTGTCTTTCTCTGTCTCTGTCTTTCTCTGTCTCTGTCTTTCTCTGTCTCTGTCTTTCTCTGTCTCTGTCTTTCTCTGTCTCTGTCTTTCTCTGTCTCTGTCTTTCTCTGTCTCTGTCTTTCTCTGTCTCTGTCTTTCTCTGTCTCTGTCTTCTCTGTCTCTGTCTTTCTCTGTCTTTCTCTGTCTCTGTCTTTCTCTGTCTCTGTCTTTCTCTGTCTCTGTCTTTCTCTGTCTCTGTCTTTCTCTGTCTCTGTCTTTCTCTGTCTCTGTCTCTCTCTCTGTCTCTGTCTTTCTCTGTCTCTGTCTTTCTCTGTCGTCTTTCTCTGTCTCTGTCTTCTCTGTCTCTTCTCTGTCTTTCTCTGTCTCTGTCTTTCTCTGTCTCTGTCTTTCTCTGTCTTCTCTTCTTTCTCCTGTCTCTTCTCTGTCTCTGTCTTTCTCTGTCTCTCTGTCTCTGTCTCTCTGTCTCTGTCTCTTCTCTGTCTCTCTCTGTCTTTCTCTGTCTCTCTCTGTCTCTGTCTCTCTCTCTTCTCTGTCTTTCTCTGTCTCTCTTTCTCTGTCTCTCTCTGTCTCTCTCTGTCTCGTCTCTCTCTGTCTCTGTCTCTCTGTCTCTGTCTCTCTTCTCTGTCTCTCTGTCTCTCTCTCTGTCTCTCTCTGTCTCTCTTTCTTTGTCTCTCTTTCTCTGTCTCTCTTTCTCTGTCTCTTCTTCTTCTCTGTCTCTCTCTCTGTCTCTCT